>JAOWBB010000001.1:1854264-1877991 GCA_028565995.1 Ricinus marginatus
TAACTATTAATAATAATTATTATATATTAATATTATTATATAATAATTAATTATAATATAATATTATTTATTATTATATATAATATGTTATTATTATTATATATATAAAATAATAATTAATTATTATAATTATTAATAATAATAATTATTATTGTTTCTCAGGATATTTTTCTTTTTCCCGTGATTGGTATCTGTTCTCTACTGATTCGTATTAAGTAGTGAGAAGAGTGAGTTTACCTGTTACATATCGGCCGAGCTTAGAAATTTTCTAACTAAATAACAGATCTTCGGAATGATTGTCTTTATCCAGCAAGCACATAGACTTTTAGTTTTGTGTAGGAAGGAGAATGATGTCCGGCATATTGTAAACTATGGTTCTATGTGTGAAGGACTGTGTCCTAATATAATTTGGTCTCAGAGCTTTCAATAATAGTTTGCGACTGATAACTGTATCGTGGGAGTCACTAATTAATTACAATTACGTTAATATAATCTCGTAGAAGAGATTCTGTTCAGGATGGTTTCTTGCTGTGTCATTTTGGCGGCTGTAATATGATGTTCGCGTAAAGGATGGATAACAGGAGTTTGTGATCGTGTTTTCCACGTAGCACTTTTTGAGATCTGATATAGGTCAGGAACACTTGAGGGGTGTACGATGTGGGTCGGCTATCATAATTGTTTTTGTGTAGTTCGATATTCGTTTACCATGGAAATAATGACTGAAGCTGTCTATATGACTTTCCATGCTTTATGTTATAAGGCCCCGTATTTCTGGATAAGGCGGTTCTTTTGATCCATGTGTTGAAATATTGGATTCTAGGTTTTTTGAGCAATCCTATTAAATCTATTGATTTTTTCAAGCGTTTTCATCCATTTTATTATTCCGAAAGAGTATATCAGAAGAGATCGTAAATTTGCTGATGGCTTTGAAAATGTTACTATTTTATTATTTATTTTTAATTAAAAATAAATTATTGATTAATTATATATTAATAATATGTAATTAATATATTAATTCAATAATTATATATTATTATTAACATTTTTATTTTTGCCTCATATCTTGGAGCCAGCAGAGTTCAACTACTTTATCACGTTTCCTATCTAATAAGTAATGAAAATTATACATAAATCATTAGTTCAGAATTTAATTTGTCTATGTTCCTAGAAACTTTTGCGAATATATACTCATTTTTATTTAAATGTTTGCTTACACTGTCTATTGTTAAATTTAGCTTTGTGATTTGTTTGATTATACTATAGTAATTTTTACATTATTAAATTTGAAAAAAACAACTACTATCTACAGTAATAAGATTTTTTAGTAATCCATCATCTATCATAATAAAAATATGTATTCTATGTTTGAATTTTACAACACTAAAATTTTGATTCTTATAAATTGAAAATCTGTAAATTTGGCTGTACCCTACATATAATTCATTAAATAAAAATGAAAAGCATAAAACTTTTACTTTAAAATCACATAAAAGAGACCTAGAAAAAAATGACCTTATATCTCAACAATTCTGAGTAATGAGATCTTTCTTCTTATATAATAAGTTTTATAATATAAAGATCTCAAAAAAGAGTATTTAGAAGATAATTATAAGATATAATTTTTCTTTAAAGATAGTTTCTCAAAGAGAATCTCTTTTTGAAGTATGAAGCAAATCAAATGTTAATCTTGGAAAATTTTTATTAATTCATTATAATAATTAAAATTAGAAATATTTTAATAGATTAATCCAAACTAAAATTAATTGCAGAAAGTGGAATTTTAATTTCCAGTAAGTACATACCTTTGCTAATAAAATCAAAGCATGCTGAAGTCTTTCAACAGCTGTATTCAAGCTTAACATACCTACACGATGAATATCATCAACAGGTAAACTCTGAGCAGCCCAATAAGATAAATCAACTGGATTAGTAGGTATAGAAGTATTAGAAATATCTGAAAATACATTAAAATTGAATATTATTTATAAAAATTTCACATAGATCCATAAGAAATACTTTGAAAGGTTCAAGAAACATTACCTAACTTAAAATTTCGTAATCCTTTTAGAACTCTTTGAACTAAATGATTAGGATCATACTGTCTATACACCCATACAGGCCAGGGTGTCACAGCTGCATCCCAAATAGAAATTTTCTTCCTATAGTAAGATGAATGTCTGCACCTATCCAAAGATGTAAATCTTGCAGAATGTAATGGATTTAATAAAGAGACCTCAGGTAGAATCAAAATTTTACCAGTAAGAACCCTAGAAAAAGTAATACATTTAACAACTATACTTTGAGACAATTTTATTAAATAAATAAACTTATTAATAAAATAATACTTACCCTGGCCTGGATCTCTCTTGTTCCAATAATTTAAATCTTTGTCTTCCTTTTGCTTTTATCTTAAATCCAACTAAGTCGCTATCTTCTTGATATTGGAATATTTCTGCAGTAGTTCCAAACTTTGCCAAAGCCTTTCTTTGATTAGGTACATTTTTCATACATACCACACCAAAAGTTTTATCTCTAGAAACCACTTCACGAAGCATTGATATTGTAGGAGGATAAAATGCAGTTAAGGGAAGTGTTTGACCTGGGACTAAAACTACACCTAGTTCTAATAAAATTGGCAGATGTATGATTGATCCTTCATCATGAAGAGTGATCCCTCTAAGCTCTTCTAAATCAGAACCTAAATACTGAAAAAATTTCATAATTTTGTGAAAGATCATCATGTTCTGAAAGTTTTAAAAATTCTCTTTCATATAACATCAAATGATAATTTTAGATGTCTTCCCACCTCATGTCTAGCTGCAAGGGTTTTATCAAATGTGGTTATGTCTGTCTGGCTTTCACTGGAATCAGTTGTTGATGGTGAATTTTCAGAAAATTGTAAACTAGCACTGCTTATCATAGCTGATAAGTTACTTAATAACTCTATTCCGGAGGTTCCATTTCCCGAACTGCCTTGACTATTATCATCTGATCGTTCTTCAGCTAAAATTTCATAATATCTAAGAATTTTTAATATACAAAACACTGCGTTTAATTTTGACTCTTACGCTTATATGTTTGTTTTCCCACTACTAAAACAAAAAGAATTGTTTGCATTGCACATCAGACTATATTCTAGTAAATAACAAATGACTTATAAGAGGTTTGCACTAATCTTTACCTGTGTTATCCATTAGAGTGAAAATCAAAAACTTCTTTAAAAACTAAATGCAACAAATTGACTTTTAAATATTTCGATGTTGGTAACTGCGTCTCAACCTGGGAGCTTAGATTAACGGAATTTTAGGTCCGTTTGAATTTTGCAGTTTTAGTCCAAAATGGATTGGGTTCACTGCAACAATTGTTTCATACAACCCGGAGATGTCAAAGATAGGAAATTCCTTATTACAAACTGCGGTCATATTTACTGCTCGGTCTGCATTCAACTACCTGAATTAAAGTTATGCCGGATATGTCAATCCTCGTATCAGACAATGTCTCTGTCTTCAAAAATGACTAAAGAAGTTGAAATATATTTTCGTGATCCAACCGAAGAAATCCAGAAACAGGTGAAAATTTTAGAATTTCAGAAAAGTCACAGAATTCGTCTTTGCGATTTCAACAGAGAAAAACTGGCGAAATACAAGGAGTTGAAAAAGGAATGTCTTCATTTAGTGGAAGAAGTGAAACGACTCGAAAAGGAGAACGCATCACTTCAAAACGAAATTAAACGTATTAATGTAGAATTCCTTGAATATAAACAAGAAAGGCAGCATTTAACCGAAAGTAAACATTTAAAATATCCAAATACGGATTCTTATGGGCTTTACACACATGGTAATTGTGGACCATCCCAGAAAAGAACCCCGAAGCTTATGACATCTGACTTCAATGTCAGTTTTGGGGAAAGTCGGAATGCGATCCTCGTACGACCGAGAGAGGGCTCAAATTTTTTTACGCTGTCCTCGACTAGAACATCTCAAAGTAACACGAATTTATTCACGCCACCCACAGCAGTGAAAACATCAGGAAGCTACAGGTACTTCATATTTGAGTTGCTAATAAATATTTTCGGTTATATAACTTTAATGATGTTTCTTTTAAAAAGGGGACGATCCGCAAGTTCACACATCGGGACTCCCAAAACTCCTGCTTCTGGCAAGAGCGAAGATTCCCAAAAAGATTTATACCACAGAAAAATCAGGCTTCCCGGTGACAAGGCAGGCACGCTTTCTGCTGCAAGATCAGCCTTTCAACAATTAACTTTATCAAAGTTAACATCAACTCAGAAAAAAGAAAATTCAATTAATAGAAAATATTCACAATATTTAAACTGACTATTAATGATCGGCGAGCTCTTTGAATGACTTTTTTTTCTAAACTCTAATAATTCAATTATGACATATCAGTTAATTTTCTGACTAACTGGTTAAAAATATGGAAAAAAATATATTACAGAAATCATTTAAAATGAAAGTGATAAAAAATTTTCACATTCAAGACATTCAACGATTTTCACCGAAATTGACTAAGCAGTATCATTCATAATGAATTCTCAACTAAAGCAAAATATATGTATATTTGATCATATAAATGAAAAGATTTATGTTAAATTTAATATCCCATATACACATCATGTTTTTTGCGGAGATTCAAGATTTGCATGAATATTCGTCTGGAAACAAGAAAATCAGATGTGATGAGGAAGGAAATGACTAAATAAGAACTAATATCTTTAAAATGAATATTGCATATTGCAATTAATTTTACTTTGAATTCCTGATAAACATGAAAATTAAAATTAAAGAATTATTTTTCGTAATAATTATCATCCAATCGTGGATGATACTTAAACGAACGTTTTATACTCTTAACATTTTCACTTCTGTTAACAGTAGTATAAACTGCTGGTCCCTCGACTTCAAATTGTTTCAGGAAGATGGAAGTTGGAGGAGTAATACTTCCCATTGTCAAACAATTAACTTTCTGTAAATGTATAAGTGATAAATGAGTTAAAAGGTACAATTTCTTCTCTTTACAGTCAATGCATCGAACAATACCTGGAAAAAAAGTATTTAAAAATTATAATCTGTTGCCTGTTAATATTGTTTAAATAATTTAAAGTTGTCATTTGTCAAATGACAAGTTTTTAACGAAATATTTACATATTAAAATGACACAAAATTTTACATTAAATACATGGAAATTTAATATTTATATTGAATATGAAAATAGGAGAGAAAAGTCACCTAGGCCATAACAGGGAATAATGGATGGTTTCACAGCAATTTTAAAATATTCTGCTTCTTCCGCTACTATTATTTTTTCACACATCTCCTCTTGTATGTAGCAAAGACCAACTAGGCTCCCGTTAAATGCTCTTAAAATATCAAGTGGTGATATCTCAGATTTTACTGATAAGTAAATATATTTGAAAGATATCCTACAAAAAAAATTTAATATAAATTTTGTATGCGCTACTAAAATACATTAACTAAATATATTGCTATCCTTAGGAACTTAAATTAATTGACCATCTTATCATTTTAGAAATTAATTGAATTAACTTGCTATACTTAATTAACTTACAATTTAATAATTTTTTTCTCAAACTTAGGAATCACTGTAAAGTCTAAGCCAGCAACTGGATATTTCTGATGTTTTTTAATAATTAATAGTTATCAAAATTTTCTTTTTTAAAGAATTATTTCATCCCATTGCTTGTTTGACTTTTATTATTATTATTTCATTAGTGTAAGAAAATTATGTAGCACTAACAGTTTGCTCATTATGGATATTTGTCATTTTTAAAAATTTGACAATTAAATATCCTCATGTTAAAAATTTATTTTTCCTTATAAGAAAACTTATTTTTAAAATATGAAATTTAAAATTAAAATATTTTTAAAAATCCTAAAATTTATTTGAAGGAGGGTATGAATTTCTAAACTATTCTAACTGTAAATAGTATTAGCAAACTGAAACTTTACATGTACTAAACAGGTGATTACAAATAACTACTAATAAATCAAAAAGTTTCAAATTCATAGTTTAACTTTGCATATAATCAATTCATATCAATTTCAAAAGTTAGTTTTATATGGAATGTATTACTTATATAACATCTCCATTAAAAAGTTAATTTAATTATTCTGTCATATTAATACAAATCTTAATCTTTTAAAGATTATTGGTAAAAAAATACTTAAACCTTTCCAAAAACAAAAAAATAAGAAACAATGAAAACTATAAATAGGCTTACCATTTTGGTTCCACAGCATTAAAGTTATAATAAGGAAAAGAAACCATTTGACTCAAATATGCCAGCAGCATAATTTCACGCAGTTCTGAAGGCTTAAATCCCCTAGAATCAAAAATCAATTTATTTCACATATCTATCATTAGATCAATTAAAACTAATAAAACTACTAATAATATTTAGTAGAACAGTTCAAATTTTAATCTCATTATGAAATAAAAATTCAATAATTTTATTTTTCAACTATGATAAAGCACAAAATTAAATTACCTTTGAAATCCAATACCTTTAAATTTTGCACAGGATTTTAATTTATAATATTCATAGTTAAAATGTGAATGTCTATTTGCCAAAAAAAATTCAGAACTTGATTTTATTTTCTCAGCAGTTAGTTCAAAAGGATAATTTAATGAATTATTAGAACTGAATATTTGAATAACAGCATCAGGTGTTATTGTTTTAATTATGTCAATCATAATATGAATGCCAATGCCTACAAAAATATTAATGTAAAAGAAAAACTTTATCTTTAATTTAGGATTTGACATTTTATTAAAATTTGTAACATCCATGTAAAAAAAAAAATTCATGAACCTTTATTAAATCCCATTGTATTGACAAGCCATGGAATTTCTGCCAGCTCTGGATTTTCCTTGCAGCATTTAATTATATATTCAACTGACTGCATATAACCTTTTGGATTCAAAGTCACATCTATTTCTCCAAAATAAACCATGCTAAAAAAAATTAATAATCAATACATTTCTTGTAATTTTTAAATCATGATAATTATTTTGGCTTAATTGTGCAAATAAAGGTGTAAATAGCTTAAAGAATAATAAATATTTTAATTATTGCAATTATTTTTTTTCATTAACTCTCAAAATTTTACCAGGTAATTAAGATAAAAAAAATTCTTGTTGGTATTATAATTTTCTCAGGGAAAAGATTGAAAGTATCACTAAATTCAGTCTTATTTTCATTATCTTACAAAAAATATACTTTTACTATTAACATATTATTCTTTTTTTTCACTATATTGATAAAAATGAAAAACTTTACGGGAAAAACATAAATGTTAGAAAATCTGATATCTATATAATCCTTAAGAAAATTAAATGAGAATGAACATAACATGCTTTTAAAATATTCTGAATAAAATCATTCATGTTAAACATTAATTATTATTAAGATAACCATATATTAAAAAACTACTTTAAAGTGTTTTAAGATTTATTAGTGTACCATAAATATTTTAATTTTTATAATTAAATAAGGAAACCTACTATTCAGGATTTACGACATGCGTAAAGTTGGGACCCACAAAGGGTTTTTGAATAAGCGCTGCAGCAAGGCAGCCAGGTGCGGTCAATTCATTTTGTCCTGGATCTAAATCCATACATAAAACTGAACTTTTATCAGAAATAGTGCGATTAATGAGATATTTTAAAAGAGTTGATTTACCAACTCCTTTACCACCGCATATAACGGTACATTTATTTACTTTAATATTATCCCATTCAACACCTTTCGTAAATTTTCTGCGATCTTTTATTTCAGAAGTTTTAAAATCACATAGACAATGCAAATCTTTAGTTTCTGGTGACAAATTATTAGCAATAGACTTGCTATAAAAAAAGTCAAAATCGCAATAATAATCCAAAACGGCTAAAAAATTTGACATTAAATTCTCTACTAATAACAGTGTATCACGTGAATCGAGATCATTCAAGAGCTTCTTTAAATCTTCTTCAGAAATCTGGTATTTATCTTGCAGGATTTCTTTAATTTTATCAATCTCACATGTTGAATTAGGTAACTGAAGAACAATATTAAAACTCATACAACGTTGAGGAGAATAAAGATCTATTGTTTTACATTTTGATTCATCACTTAAACTGTAACCAAAAACTTCAACTTTGCCATAAATTAATGTAATTCGTAGTTTACCCCGAATTTGAAAATGGCAAGGATACCGTAAGTGCAAAACATAATTTGAACATCTCGGGAGCTTGTAAAAATTAAAAATATCTTGCATTTTTAATGTCGAAAAAAGAGTAGGAAAATATCAAAAAAATCTACCATTTTGAAATCGTCACGTTGCAATAAATCAGTATTAGCGCGAAAATTACTGACTATTACCTATCAAGACAGCAATGCCAATCAGAACAATAAACACCCTAATAAAATACCATAAGACTGTGTCCTACTTTGTAAACTCAAAATATAATATTAATTATTAATGTTAGAAGACGTAAAAATATTTTTTCGCTCCTAGAACGGTTAGAACAGATCTATAAAATAATATATTTCATAAAAAATTGAACATTTGCTTGTTAAGAGATATCTAACCATTTTAAAAATTTACAATCCACTGACTATAAAACGTACTGAAGAAAAGTCGAAGCATTCTCGACCTTTTTTAAACGAAAGTTGTGACTCAGACAGTTGGTACAAATATCAGATATTAAAATGTTAATAAGAGTTAAAATATTAATATCTAAAAAACATTTTTCTTCTTAAATGTTAAATTACTTGGTGTTTTTCTGCTCTATTTCTTTTGTAAAAAAGTAGTATGTTGCTCGAGCTCTTCCAAATTTTTGATTACGAAAAACTTGCATTTCAGCAACTGAGCTATAACCTCAACAACATTTAAGACCAAAACGTTGATTCTAAATATACTGAAATAAGTAGCTTATAAATCAAATTTTACAGAAACATTTCATATTTCAAATTTCCTTTACAGAAAATCACTTCATTAAATTGGTTCTGAGCGAAATTACATTTCTCTTACAGTTGGTTAATTCGTAATGTATCTTGTCGGAAGTACTATTATCACCATAATTTCGTCTCGTTGAATAAATGCATATGGAATTTATAGCAATTAATTCCTTTGAGTAATATCGAATGATTTTCACAAAGGTAATCGACTTGCTTGAAGATACTTAAAATCATATGACTGACAATTTAGATGAAGTATATGTCAAAAATCTATGTGTGATTTAAAAAGTTATCTATATCATATAAAATGAAGATCTGTGGGCCTAAATGTTCACTATGCGGATTAATAATTAGTGCATGGGGAATTGTTCAATTGGTAAAATATTTATTTTGAAAATCAACATTCAAGCATAATCAATAGCTATATTCCATATAGACAGAAATATGAAATTTTTATATGATTTTAAAATTAATAAAGGACACATTACACAAATAAATCTTAAATCAAAAAGGAGGAAAAATTTTCTCTAAATTATAGTAAATATTTTAATCATTATTATAGTACCTTTTTTTGATTTTATATTTTTAGGCACTTATGGGGATTTTTTACTATTTAGAGAGTGTGGCATTAGTTGAAGATCTTCCTGGAGAAGGGCCAAGCAATATGACCACCATTGAACAGATGAATGAGTTTCTGACTCATGCAGAAAGAGGATATATGCAGGTAGATTTTATAACAAATTAATTTATCATATTTTATTTATATGATTCAGTAAATTAAAATATTACTTTTCTAGAATGCAATCAATTGCTGGATTGCTGCTTGCCTCTACATCTTAACATTCATAATAAGTGGACATCAGTTTTATGTTAATTCAAGATCTTCACTTACCATGTAATTTAAATCATTGAACATTCTTTATATAAATATGTATGGATCCTGCATTAATAGAAAACTTAGTTATTCAAGTGCAGAAATTTTATGTATATACATATATCTTTAAACACTAATACTTAATAATGTCAAAGTTAAAATCTTTAATTAACAAGAACTGTAGCATAATATTTGTTATGTTCATAATTGTAATATTCAAGCCAATGTTTATAGAAACAAAATATTATAATTGATGTATTCAAGATATATATTTGTTTTTAAGTAAAGCTATGAAATTTATGTACATAAAATTACCAGCTCTGAAGGACAGTGTTACTTACTGTTTTCTTTCTCAAGCCAAAGATTCTGGAAAAATTTAAATTGGCAAGGACATAATAAACTTTTTATCTAATATTTTTATACATTTCTTTCATTTAAATTGTTAAAGCATTTCAGAATTAATTATTTGAGCTGTGGGACTCAATAAATCTGATTCAATCTCCTTCAAAAAAACTAAATATTTTTATGTTGAAAACATTCACTTGGCAAATTTTGCATATATATTGTATGAATATATTAATTTCTATCAAACAAATCCAAAAGATAGCAAATTTATGTCATTCAGTATGTTGTAATTTTAAAAAAAAAAAGAAATTTGATTTTTAAAAATAATATGTGTAAAAACTGGAGATTTTTTTTTGATATGAGAAAAATATATTTATTTCTTTATTTGAATAATTCTTATAAATTTATTAATTATAATGTATTCCTTCAAATTACTTCAATTCATAAATTCTATCTTTAATATTTATTAATAACATTTAACCTTTAATTCAGGATTGGGCATACTTGCTGAAATAAGCTTTTGGCTCTCATATGTTGAAAAAATCATAATCAAAATTTCATATTAAAATTATTATAAACGTTAATTTTTATACCATTTTTATAATTAATAGAGAATAAAACTTTTTTAAAAGACATCAGTTATTCATTAATCTTTTTGTTAAAAGGAATTTTCAAACATCAATTTCTGAACTGATATTGTAACGAAACTTTAAAAAAGCTAAATATAATGATAGATATAAATTTTTGTTCAAGAAAAGAAGTAACAGCAAGAAGATAATTTATGAAACAAATCAAATAACAAACGCGGGAGAAAGCTTTTCAAAGGCCTTAGAATTATAGCGCCTAGATAATTATATTTTGATGCATACTCTCATAATATTGGTGTAAAATTTAACTAGAAAAAAGAATTTGTTGCTACTACAAGTAATATATACTTTAGAATTTGTACTTTTACAAAGAATAGAATCCATAAAAATTTCACTGTTGAGTTTTGGATGTCACTCATTTAAATCATTCATTAAAAATTATTCTATGAAACTGAATTTTATTCAAAAAGCGAATAAATACTAATAAACCGCTTCATTTGATCTTTTCGATATTAGTCATTAATGAATAATTTTTGGAACTTAATATTATTTAATCTTCTCTACCATGATGATTAAAAAAAAATAATTAACAAAAATTGATTCAGAAAATTATAAAAAAATTTAAAATTCTGATTTTAAAAATTTTCTTTTTTCATTTTTTCAATAGTACAACTTTTAACTTTACGCTTCATCATGTAATTTGAAATATAAATTTTTGAGACATTTTTACTTAGAATATCTAAGTAATAATGGACGCGATTTAATCAAGAAGTCAAGAAGCTTTTTATATAGGGAATAAAAAATGAAATTAGTAGTTAGCCCGTACCAATATTATAAGTTAATAATATAATAATTCAATAATTTTCACTCAAAATCATAAAAAGACTAGAGCTATAATAAAAAGCTTGAAATGAACAAAACATTTTTCACTTAGTTTGTTTTAAAAAAATATAATTTAGGAAATTAATGAATTTAAAAATCTAATTTGTGTTTAAATTAAATGAATTGGCTAGAAATCCTTGCTTAATGAAATACAGGTTAAAAATTACACCTTAAATTCTTAAAAATACATGCGGAAAAGCAAACTTTATATTAACTTTCCTTTGGTAAAATTGAAATGCATTTTACTTATTTTATATTTAAATTTTGTTAATAGTCAAAACTTTTCATGGATTTTGTTTTCTTTTAATTTCCAAGTAATCACTGTATTACTCTTACATTGTGTTTGGCTCAATTTTTACACAGGCGTCACCTTTAATGAACATTGGGTTATCTTTGTGTATTTAGTTTTTAAAAATTATTTTAAATATAAAATTATTGAGGATTTTAAATACTTTTGAGATTAATCAAATTTGGTTTAAAGAACTGGAGCTGCATTACTAAAAAATTTCTTTGAGTACTGAGTGAAAGAAATTGTTGAGATTAGTATAAGATATCTGAATCCAGTCTTATGTTAATTTAAAAATTATTGCTTATATATTTTATCATAAATTACATTGAATTGACTCATCTAAGATAAACAACAAATCCTGAATTTTATTTCTGATACTTTAATTATTATTCTTATTGCTAATCAAAGAATTGAAACAAAAACAATTTTTCTTATTATATTACTTCTGATGTTTTTTCATATATTTTTTTATTCAAAAGATTTTTTAATGAGATTTCTCCAGAGCTGTTAATACTTTGATTTGGCATCACATACACTACAGTTATTATATTGAAATTACCCAAATATAGGTTTTTAATTACTTGTGTTAATCAGTAAATATATTAAGACAAAACAATAATTTACATTAGAACAAATGTTTAATTAAAAAATAATTTAAAATAGCTTTTAATGATTATAGCAATTATTTACTCAATTAATATTTCATTACAATTGTATAAAAATAATGTTAAAGGTAAATTCTTTTAAATTTGATATTGTTCAGAGTTAATTAGATAAAAATTATATAAATCTCTTTATTTTTAAAAAATGTCTATAATAAAAAAATATCATGAAATAAAAATTTTAAAAAAATCTTGTTTTAAAATCTATATTTCATGATTATTTACTCCTATATTTTCCTTTTAAGTTTTTGTGAAGGTTTTAAATTTATATTTTAATACATTTAAATTAAAAAAAATGAATTAAAACAGTGAATCCTAAATCCCTTATATTATGATTCTTATAACTGAAAAAAAAATTACTTATTTAAAAAAATTAAATACAACTATTTCAAATTTGGCCTAGTAAATCTTAAATACATTAAATTCAATCAAATTTAGAAATAACAATAATAAAAATGATTGCAAAACATTTGTTATACCATATGAAAAAGATACTACTTCTTTATAGTAAACTATATGAAATAATTTGAATGAATATACTATCATTGAGATAATATGGTATCATGTATTTTATGATTTTTATTTCTAAAAACATATTAATACTTAGTCCAATTACAGATCTTTGTAAGACCACTGTCTGCTTCAAAGTGAATTTACAATTACTTTTATAAAAATCACAGCCTATCATAATTTTATAATTTTTTTGAAAAGGATTTGTTTTATAAGTTCATTTACCAATTCTTTTGAGGCAACCTATACGTTGAGTTATCACTTCTAATTATTTGAATTCCAGCGCCATAATAGGGTATTATGTAATAAGATCCATCTGCAGGACCAACAATTTGCGTTGCTATTAAAATTACATCAATTAACTGTCCTATAAACATGAAACCTAAGGTACATAGTTTTAACAGTCCAATGCCAGGATATCCCAGGTAAAACCGATCAATTCCAAACATACCAAGGAAGATTGACAGCAGCAAAGCAGTTTCAAAAGAGTATCCATTTCTTTGAAAAAAAAACTTCCATTTAGCATTATTAGGTAATGCATATCTATTACCATGCAATTTTTAATTTCATGGATTCATTTTCAGGAATACATAATTTGATTTCTATACAGGTAAAAAATTTGTAAAAATAAAGTACAACCAATTAAAAATTATCATTTCTCTTCCCAGTCTTTTTGGTGGTTTTTTTTTTCCTATTCTCAAAACTACTTACGTCCATTTGCAAGGCATCTCACGACGAAATGTTGAATTCTTTGTCTCAAAGCATATTATACCATCCGCTGCCTTGCATAACACTGTAAGAATAAAACATTTCCAAAATCAAATTTGATTTCTTTCGAAACTTCCTTTTAATTAATATATATTGTTAATGCAATATTTGATGAGACTGATTTTGAATATGTTCCAATCTGCTTGATTCCGACTTGCTGCTTAACTAATATCCATATACATAAAAGAATAATTCAAAAGTATTTAAATTTAAAATGATTTCTGTTGGCACATTCGAAAGAAATTTTCAATGATACCTTTGGCTTTATTTTCCTTCGTGCATCCATAAAACTGCTGAGTTTTCGGATCTATTTGGTCATAAGCTGGATCGGGACAAATATACTGTCCCATTCTTAAAAGTGAACAATCTATTTCATAGCTAGTAATTTGAGGTAAATAAAAAATATTCCAAAAAATTGGAAACAGTAACAAACAGTACATTACTTCGTATATAAGACTAATAGGAACGTTGCCTTGTTGCGATTGGCCGATAGACATATCCAACTTTGGTATCAAAGATATTCCTGGAGTTTCCGTTTCCGCCCGCCGTTCGTTATTCGTCCATTTTCTTTTCGTGTAATTTCTGATGAATTCTGATGATAAACTTTATTAAGACTGAGAACGTCAAAGATACCGATCTTTTAATTTGCCATTCTGATTCCTTAATGGTTCACATGTTTTGAATAGTTCCTTTTTCTTTAATTGCTTAATTCTCAATAAGAGACACCGAATTGAATTTGTGATAATTTATTAGATAATTCGTAGAACAAGTCTTTTCCTTACTTCTTATTTTTTTATAATTCCGTAAGTACAGCTAAATAATTTATGTTTTTCATAAAATTTATAATGTGCGATACACAAGTATGATACACGAAATTATTTAGTATCAAAAAGAATTAATTTCAAATTAATGTAAAGTACTTACTTGAAATTTAAAAAATTGAAATAAAAAAATGAATTTAATGCTTTTCTTTTAATCATAATAATTTATTCTTTCAGTTAATTAAATAAATAAAAGTGATAGTGAAAGTGAAACTGAATAACTCCAATAATCAAATAACTCTTTTTAAGAAATTAATTTAATGATATTTCGCAGGATATTTCTGAGACTGAAATTTTTTGTTTAATATTAATTTAAAATTAGAAATATTAGTCACATTTTATGTAAAAAGGTTGAATTATTTATGATTGGTTAGTAATATCTCACCCTCTTTTACATTTTAAAAATTTCAGCCAATATACAATACAAGTATTTTTGATAATGTATTAAATATAAAAATTCATTACCAGAATCATTATGTTCAGTTGAATCTAAAGTTCAAAACGTTATGCTGGCATTTTATGATTAAAAGAAAATAATAATGGAACTAATTTAAAAAAGACCACAATTTTCTGCCATTATCTTTTCATATATAATTTTTGAACAAAATTATTGTTGTACAGCGGCATTGGCTGCTATACTTGGGTTATTAATAACTTCTCCAAGACTTTCAAGTAATTCTTTACGATAATCATCAAAATCGCCATCTAATTCATTAATCGTTTGTTGTTCTATAACCCAGAGTACGCAATCCGTTTCTCTAATGAGTCTTTCATCGTGGGAGACAATTATGACACCTCCTTTGTAGTCGTTTATAGCTTCTGCTAGAGCATCTATAGATTCAATGTCTAGATTATTTGTTGGTTCGTCCTAAAAAAAATTTATTTATATAATTTATATTTATATATATTTAATATATAATTTATTATTTTGGGGCTGAAAATTTGATTAATATTTATGTGTAGACCTATATTTGAAAGTGCTTCACTTATTGTTTCAACTTTATTTACCAATATAATGACATCAGGAGCAGTTAAGCACAATTCGGCAAGAGCGACTCTTGCTTTTTGGCCACCAGACAAATCTTTCATTTTTATTGTATGAGCATGACTGGATAATCCAAAAGTTCCCAGCTGTTTTCTAGCCTTCTCATATGGTAAATCAAATAAACGCATTAAATATTCAGCAGGGGATTCTTCAGCTGTTAAATGTTCTCCAGAGTGTTGATCAAATTTTCCAATTTTCTGAAAATATGTGTTTATTTATGATTTATAATTAATACTAAATATCTGGAAAGCAAAGTAAGAGAAAAATTTAAATACTTTTTGAATAATTTATCTTTATTGTGTCATAAATAATACTTAAAATTAAATACCATTAATTAAAAATGGGGAAAAATTTATTATATTTACCAGGCGATGATTTTTCTTCACATCTCCTTTTTGTGGATGTAAATCACCAGTTAATATTTTTAAGAATGTAGATTTGCCAACACCATTAGGACCAACTATTGCCACTCTTGATGATAAGTCAATACCAAAATCAGTATTAATGAATAATGGCTTTTGGCCTTCATATGCAAATGTAACATCTGGATAAAAAAATATTTTAAAACCCAATTTACATTATTCAGTCGATCTTTCTGATGTTTAGTCTAAGAATTTTTTAACTTTATCTCAAAAAGAAAGATTTTTGATATTTTTCACTAAATACTATGTATGGCTTTAAAGAAAACAGAAACTTGATTAGAAACATACTGTAAAGACCCAATATAGGCGGCTGGAGGGGTGGTGGATCAGGAAAAGAAAATTTCACAATGTATTCTCTTGGTTTCTGCAATAATTCAACTGGTCCCTCATCTTCTTCATTTTTCTGCATCTTGCGATTCTTTTCTTGCTTTCTGGTCAGTGCTTCCTTCTGTTTTTTTTCCTATTCATAGAAAAAATAATTTACCTCTATTACTTGGCCTGATTTCAAGAAAAAACTACAAAAAAAAGTGAATGAAAGGAAGACTTAAAAATATTGATTAATTTAGTGAATTGAATATATATTTTTTTCTTTTTTCCTTAATTCAAGTTAATCATTGTTGATTCTGAATTTTTAACATTTTATTTCCAATTTCCAGACCAAGTAATTTCTTATAAGTCTTTTAACCAATTTTTAATGAGTTTTCCTAGCTATAGCTTTCAAAAGGAATTAAACCCATTAAAGACAATAATTCAGTTTGTAAACATTTTAAAACTATTTATTATTTGAGATCAAATAAAGATGTCTTAAAAGTTTATTTTAGTAATCAAGTAAATCTAATTTTCATTGAATGACAATGATTAAAATTGTCTAATTTCATAACTTCAAAACTTACGGCTGCCTTCTTTGACTGGCCATGAGCTTTTAAATCCTTTAATTTCTTTTCTTGTTTTTCATATTCTTTTAACATTTCCTTTCTTTTTTGAACCAGCATTTTTTTAAATAATGTATAATTTCCCTTATAGTAATATAATTTTTGCTGATCTAAGTGGATAATTTCATTACAGACATTATCTAAGAAACTTTGATCATGAGACACAACTAAAAGTGTTTTTTTCCATCCTTGTAAATAGCTACAAAAAAAAGTTAATTACATTATAAGAACTGTTCTCAATATCTTTCATGAAAATAATCTTAAAGATATAAGAATCATTTCTTATATTTTTTTCTTTATAAATTCATTAGAAATAAGATTAATAAATTTAGTTTTGCTCTAAAATAGAAAAAACTGAAAGATTTAGAATATATAAAAATAATTTTTTGATTAATTTTTTCACATTTAATCACCATTTATATTTATTGATTATAATTTATATAACTTACTGAAAGTAAGATTGATTAAATACTATATATTTATATTTAATATTAAGTTTCACCAACTAAAAAAAACATTAAAACTTCAAAAACTTACTTGTCAAGCCAAATTACAGCATTAAGATCTAAATGATTGGTAGGTTCATCTAAAAGTAATAAAGTTGGTTCCAAAAATAAAGCTCTTGCTAAAGAGACTCTCATTCTCCAACCACCTGAAAAATGTTTTGTTGCCCTGTCTTGCATTTCTTTAGTGAAGCCAAGACCAGCTAAGATTCTTCTTGCTCTTGGTTCTGCTGAATCTGCTCCTATAGCCTTCAGCTCTTCATATACTTCTTTTAATCTATTTTGGGCATCTTCATTGACATTTCCCTTTTCTTGCTCTGCCTCAAGCAATTTGCATTCTTCTAAAAGTTCAGTTCGTTTGATATCAGCTTTTAAAACTGTGTCTATAGCTGATACATCATCTGCTACTACTTCTTGCTCACAATATAATATGTCTATATTTTTAGGAATAGCAAAAGCTCTTGCAGCTATATGTCTTAAAAGAGTTGTTTTACCATGCCCATTTGGACCTACAAGTCCATATCTTCTACCATGAGCAATTAATAGGTTTGCATTTGTAAATAATTCTTTTCCTTTAGCTAAAATGTTAAAATTTTCCACTTTAATATCAACTGCATTTTCTAGAGCAAGCATCTGACCAGCAGATTTTTGGGCCTGAGAAACTGTAAAATTTTCACTTAATTCGCTATGGCCTTGTCCTCCTTTTCTAGTCATAACTTCAACCTGTTTTTCATACTCTAGCTGTTTTTTTAACTTTTTCTTTTCTTTATGGGTTAATTTTTTTGAATCTTCTACTTTAATATTATCTTCTTTGTCAGTTTCTTTAGCACTTGAATTGACATTTTCAGATTCTACATTATTATCTACTAATTCTGAATTGACATTTAAATCTTTTAAAGTATTTGTTAAATGATCAATGTCAATA
This sequence comes from Ricinus marginatus, assembly GCA_028565995.1. NCBI lineage: Eukaryota > Metazoa > Arthropoda > Insecta > Psocodea > Ricinidae > Ricinus > Ricinus marginatus. The sequence goes on from JAOWBB010000001.1 coordinate 1,872,810, forward strand.
TTTTTCTTCACTTTACTCTTTTCACTTTTTAAATCTTTATTGGATTGCATTTCTTTGACAGAATTCTTAATATTTTTGGTAGTTACTTGATCTTTATCTCCAATATCTTGCTCAATGGCATTTTTTTTATTATCCTTTTTTTTCTTTGATTCTTTAACTGCAGGTTCTTCAACAGATTCTAATAAATCATCACCAGAATCTTCAAAATAATTTATTGCAGAAAATGGAGATTTCTTTGCTTGTGATCGAGTTACCATTTGTTTAACATTGTTTATGTCAACTGTTTGATCCTTCTGTTGAGTCTTAGATATTATTAGTTCATTATCATAATCATCTTCATCATCAAGATTCTTTTTCTCATCTTCAATTAATTCCTTTTTTTTATTTTTTTGCTTTTTACTTTTCGCAGGTCTAGCTATTTGCTCATCTAAATCACTATTTTGTGTTTCAAGATCAAGTTTAAATTTGTCATCATCGTCATCACCACTCCAGTCATCTTTTTTTTTGGTTTTCTTCCCCTTTTTGGGAGCTTTCTGAGATGGTTTAGAAGCCTTCTCCTCGATATCATTTTTCGCTTTTTCGATATTCTTCTCGACCTCATCCTCGTCGCTCCAGTCATTCCTTTTTTTGGTTTTCTTCATCTTTTTTTGACCCTTCTGGACCGATTTCTCAGCATGTTTTTCATTGGCTTTAACTTGCTTGGCATTAACGTCATCTAAATCCTCTGAATCTCCTTTCTTCAACTTTTTTTTCTTTTGATGCTTATCCATTGTATTAACTTTTCATACAATAATGACTGTTTAACTATCATTGAGTTGCAATAACATTAAAAGAGTAATATGTTAATCTTTCTAACTAGTAGCCATCTTGCTGCCAACATACTGAGCTGTCGTGCACGATATTCAAAAGCAGTGTTCGTGACCTATTCTTCTTGGTATTATTTTTACATACATGGGAATTATTTTTCTTATAACAATATTTTTTGTAATTTTAATTTATATTTCTTACAGTCAATACATTTAAGTTTCTTGAAAAATCTTACAAATTTAATAAATTTTGAATCGGATAAAGCTTTCTAAAAAAAAAATATTTGAATTCAGAATAAATAGCGCGCATTTTTCAGCCGGAATTACAAGTCATACAGCTGTTTTCTCAAGAGCTGATCTGTCCTTTTCCTATTTACACGGAAAAGTGTCACGAATTAAATGCTGAAGTTCTGGCGGTTGCTTGTGTACAGAATCCTCGCGCTCTTCATATATCTTGATTCATGGATCTAATGTGGAAATATTCCTGCTCAGTAGCAATTATAAGTATTTTTTAAATCAGAGGTAAGATTCATTTTTTAAATTATCAAATCAGTTTGTAATATATTTAATATGAGATATTTTGAATTTTTGTAACTGAAATAAAAATTTTAACCTCAGCAGCAGATTTTGTTTGCGTTTATCAGCTGGAGGCTTTTTTTCTTAAATGAATGAAATTTTTTACATATGATTTTTTGTGCGATTTAGAAGCGTAGTTAGATTGAAAACAGTTTAGTTACTTTCAATTAATATTTTTTTTTCTTGCTGAATCTGCATTTGTTAAGTAGCTTCGTACGCTGACCTTTTAGCAATAAGTTTTCTTTAAGCACTTAGATTTAGCTTTTAAATTATTAATTGATTTATCTTTATTTATCAACGGAATTTTCATTTTCATTAGATAGTTAATAACAGCAAATAGATCTTGCATATTAAGTTCACTTAGACTTCTTTGTTACTTGAGAGAATAAATCTTTCTAACAATAAAACTTTATACTTTTTTCTGCTACATGTTTGATTTAAAATTTTTGAGATAATGAGTTCAGAGAACATCACAGAAATACATATATAAATAAATTATAAAAAAGATGAATCATTTTGATTGTATTTTATCTTTGTTAGATACTTATGAGATTAATAATTTGAAATTTCTTTCATGAAATAAAAAATAACTTAAATTTGCGGTCAATTCCCTTCACGTGGAAAAAAATTACTTCATGAATATATATAAAATATATAATTTTTTTTAAAAAAATTGAGATGTTTTCTTCCATTTACTTAAATCAGATTAAAATGAAATTTGTTTTATAAAGATAATTTGATTGAATTTTAGTAAATGTTACAAATAAAAAAGAAGAGTTCTAATAAATTTGGACTTCCTCTACCTTTTTAAAAGGAGGCATAAAGATTGAATTTATTACTCATTACTTATTTGAATTTATTATTGAAATTCTTCCTATTTTGCTGTTTTTTTAGTTCTGTTAAATTAAATTTTTTTAAATCAGCATAAAACTTTGTTTAAAGTATGTATCTGTTTTTCATTATTTTTAATTAATATATGTATACTTTTTTTAAGTTAATTTTGATTCTATTAAATGCAGCCTTAAAAAGTTTAAAAATAAGAAAAGACAGTACTGTCTTTCTTAGTATCATTGTAATGATTGTTTTAAAATAAAATTAATGTTTTTCAAATGAAATTTTATTGTTTTTAGTTCATCATAAGATATAAACATTTTTAATTTTTTTTTTATTTAACCTTATATCCAAAAGAGAGATTATGCATGTTTAGTTTTCTAAGAATTATTAAAGATTAATTTTTTCTTCTAATTAAAGTAATGTAATTGAATGAGTTTTATATATTTTAATAATGTTCAATAGAGTGTATTTGATGTAAAGCCACATTTGATCTTCAGTGCCAGATAAAAATATTAAATTAAATTTTCAGATGAATATGGAACCATTTGTTATTTATTTAGATTAAAATGTTTACGCTTTTCTCACAATACTAATATCTGATTTCCCTGAATGCAGCAAATATATTCATTTCATTATGACTGATTAAATTTAAAGCTGTGAAATAATTAAAATGATCTATCTCGACCGAAACAATTATTTTAAAACATTGAATAATATTTCGACATAATCTTCTAAGCGTGATTTTGGTGTCCTTAAGCAGGAATTACTACACATATACAATAAACCATAAAATGGTTTTTTAAAAATCATTTTTAAATCCTAAATTTATATTATAATTTAGTTATTTAAATATTTTTTTCAAAATGTTAATTATTTTTATATTCTTTAAGGTATGTAGCTTGAGTTTTTATATCTTAAGTGTTGATATCAATAATAAAATAATAAATAAAATTCTATTTTCATATGTAGTTATAAAATAATAAAATTATACTTTTTTTGTATTAAATATGCAAAGGCATATAATTTTGAATATCTGAAATCATTTTTTTGAGATTTTTTTTCTCTTATTAAATTAAACTTCTTAATAATTTAAAATAATTAATTTTAAAAAAAATTTAAGTTTTACATACAAAACAAACAATCAAAACATCTTTTATCAGATTTCTAAAAAGAAACTTTATTATATTATATTTGGTATTAATAAAAACCGACAAGCCGAAAAATGAAAATAAATGCAACAAAATAACATGCTTAAGACAAAGAAGTTTTGAAATTTAGACCATTTCTTTGATGTATGTTGTATAAATATAATTATATATATAGAATATATAATAATATTTTAATACATTGCTATTATGTAATGTATTTTAAAACGGTACAAAAAGTTGATAATTATTTAATTACCTTAATTTTTAATAAATTGACTAAATTTTTTCAATATAGCAGTTAGCTTTCAATAGTAGGATTTATTTGTAAAATGAGAGTCTTAGATGATAGTAGATAATTGATGGATAAATTTATAATTAAACAGATGAATTATTAATATTTTTTTTAAAATATTGCACATCAATCGGAAAAGAATTTGTTAATAGTTTTACAGTTTAAGTACTACATGAAGGCATAAAATTTAATTAAGCTAAGGTTTTTTAAATTTAAAACAGGTTTAATATTTTTGATATTAAACAAATTTTAACACTATTGCCATAAAAATATATTGAGTTACAATATGCTTTATTTTAAGAAGAATTTTTAATGATAAAGCATGTCTCATTGGAATGCAGGATAAAGATAGTTTGTACATGTAAGTCAACCTTTAGATGATTCATTAAATTATTCTAGGATTTTACAAGTTAAATTTTTAGAGAAATGTAACAAGTTAGCAGATTACTCTATTATTTATTACTTTATTTAAAAGAGAGATTTTTTTAAAAATGACAACATTATAGTGCAAAGTAAGTTTTCCTACTGGAGGAAAATAATATATTTAAAAAAAATCTCTATGAGTTAATTTTTCAACATTTCTATAAAAGAAAACAATAATAAAGAAATATAAGAAAAATTCTAGTAAGCTTCAGTAGCTAATTTTGTTTCAGGCTCCTTCATGCTGAAGTATTTCATTCAATGATTTTTCTTGGGATTACTATAATATTGCATTAAAATGCATCGACGATCGTAAGTGTTTCAGTATTTCTTATATATAACTTATTATATTTTCTTAAAATTATTTTTTATATTCATGAACATTTTTATTTTATTTTTACATAAAACGGTGTCAATTTTCTTACAGTAGCTGTACGTTCGTGCTTTTTAAAAATATTTTATTGTGCTTCCATTAACGATATTGATATTAGTTGAATATTTTTTAATTATAATGCTTTATTAAATAAAAATAATAAATTTATTAATTTGATACTTCAGAGTTAACTTATAGGAACTGCTGATAAGCCGATGATGTTTTAGCAATTGTATGAAATATAAAATATTTAAATATTGGTAAAAGTAAAGCATCGTTCATAATCCATTAAAATTATGTAGTTAGTTATTTCTTAGTGTACACATTACAGGTACATCATTTTATGTTTCTTTTAGATTGTTTAAATAATTGTGGAGAATTAATTTAATAAAAAATTAAAAATTTCACAGAGAAAATGATTGTAGAATTGAAAAATATGATAATTAAATTAACAAAATTAAAAAATAATATGTATTATGAGATAGTTTAATTTTAATTGAAGAATTTTTTTCCATGAATGAAATTCCTAAAATTTTTCGAAAAACTAATTAAATAATTCAATGTTTTTTTTATGCTTTTCATGAAATGATTAATTAATAAATTTAATTTTTTACATTTTTCTTTCACATTATAATACAATAGTTAATTTAAATTATATTTTATATATTAAATAATAGTTAATTTAAATTGTGTTTTATTTTAATTTTAATATTTTAAATTATATATATTTGAT
>JAOWBB010000001.1:1878091-2060543 GCA_028565995.1 Ricinus marginatus
TCGCGAATGCAGGCATCAGCAGGGAAGATGCTGGAGTGAATAATGGCCCATGTCGGGCGAGACCAGCGGGACCAGTTCTCCGATGAGGAGTCGATCAATGGTTCTCTCAGGCAGAAACTGTCACTTAAAATATTTATACTTTCGGCATGCATTTACTGTATATTTTTACATTATACTATTTCAATGTGTGCGGATTATAATCAGGATGGACATCAGAATAACTCTTACCCATTAAACATAGTTCGAAATCGAAGAATTACCGAAAAAGCAGTTTTTCAATTATCAAAAAGCAAAGTTATGAATCAGACCACAGCAAAAAAAAAAAAAATTTGCATTTGCCGAGAAAGTGGTTTCGATGCGCTTTGTGCTGTTGTGAATCCTCCGGTGCTCCACAATAATTAAGATCAAGTCAAAACCTCGTAGAAATTTGGGAACTTTGGAAAAGTCAAGGAACTTCCTCGGGGTTTCGAGAACTTCGACCAACTTCACATGACGATCGAGGGAGATGTGCACAAATTCAGGTGAGGGAAAGAAGAACCGAAAAGCTTTCGACGGTTCTGCCTCCACGACTCGGGGAATCAAGAAATCAGATAATTCCATCAATTCCCTTCATGTTTCTGCCAACCGGAAAATACGACGTTCCTTTTTCGTGACCTTGAGACGGCTTCTCGCTTTGCGCTCCGAATGGACCTGGACCGGAAGAGAAGCCGCGGCATTAAAATTTCCTTTGACTGCCGCGAAAAGTAAGCAAATGCTACGCGCTATCGACAGAAACAATCGACGCTAATGACGTGGGCACTTAACAAACTGAATTTTCGAAACGAGACCCGTTTCCCCGTTCTGAAAGCGTTTTTATTTTCGACTAAGAAAATTAATATAAATCAAGCGTCCGCGCATCTAAGCACGAATTCAAATTTGGTTTTCTGAGTTGCACGTTTGCCCACGTCAACGGAGGCAAATTAAATCAAAAAAAAAAAAATAATCCTCGGTTTCCGAAAATGCATGTAAAATATTTCAGTTATGGGAAATTCGCGAAGAAAAGCGCACGCGAACAAAAACCCGATATTTATTGTAAATTTTTACGTATTTCGAGCGGAAGGCCTCTCTAATAACTCGCGTTAAGATGTAGATCGTTCGAATTCGGGAAAATCTCAATTTTATAACGTGAAATTCAAATGGAATCGCAGAATCTCAGGAAAAGCGTCTCGCCATCGGATGTTTTATTCCTCTCCCACGTCGCCAATTTGCACCGAAAGGAAACCGAATTATTTAGAGGAGGATTACGTCATTCGTTCAGCGTCCATTCAGTAATCGGCGCAACATTTAACATCGGACGAAGTGGCATCCCGGTCGAGAGCCGAGTTTTGCCAGGTCGCGGGCATTCGTCGAACGGGCCGGGAGGACCCGGGTTTTCCGGCCAGGCAGGGCCTGCTTTTCAATTTGCAACAGTAATGGAAAATGTATGAAATTTCATCCGCGAACATCGGGACGTGCGGACGCGGCAAAGGTCACTCGCAGTCCGGAGCGCTTCGCCGTCTGATTTATGCGTTCCCCGAGCGCTTATGCGAACGGAGCTGCACGCCTCAGGACCGAGGAACCGAGGAACCGAGGCGCCGTAATTATTCATAAATTAAAAATTCACCGGTTTGACCGCGAGTAAGTTGCGAGCGGAAAACGTTTTAAACGGAGCTCCGTCGGGAATTTACATTGTAAAAAAGGGAATAATTTTTTTATGGGGCCCGATGCTTCATCGAATGAAGCTGATCCTTCATCCGGTCCGCCCGATGAATACGTCATCGGCGGCAGCCGCAAGCTTCAAGTTCCGCGCGGCCAACGAAGGTTAATTTTTGAAGCCGGCCCGCAGGAGATCGCCGAAAAATGCGCCTCGGAGCGAGACCCGCGGAAGCGCCTTTCGCGTCCTCGCGGCAAAAATAAATCCGCCAACTGGAAAAGGAAATGTTTTATCTCGGCATTTTTCTTCGTCTCTTCCAGCCCGAGAACAATTTATCATGAAAAATTTCACAGCGCCCGAAGCCAAATAAGATTCGATGAAATTGACGACGTAAATAAATAACCGGTTCATTGTACTTCCATCGCTTCTATTTCATCTTTCTGGAAAAAAAAAAATTGCAATTGCAAAAAAAAAAAAGTCCGCCATAAAAATAAAATAATGAACTGCGGTGCGGAGCATTTAAAAATACTCGCTCGGCATAAATGAAAATCGAAAAAAATTCCCGTTAAATGCAATCCATCAACGTTGCTCTCGGCTCATCCCCCGTTCACGGTGAAACAATGAGAAAGCCGGATGGGGGTAGCCGAGCCCTTCATCGGCTCTTCCCGGATGCGTTTCCGCTTTCATCTTTTGCATAAAGCGCTGCGCGTTCGCGGTCGCGCGGCGGGGCGGGCGGAAAACTTTTTCCGCGGCGCCTTCGGAGGTGCCGACCCCCCGGGGTTTGAGGGTTCGCATCCCGCGGCTCTTTGCGCCAGACTCGCAACGCTCCGAACTCGTCGGACGACGCGAATCGAATCGGGCGGGGGCGAAATCCTCCCTTACGCGGTCGTCTCCGAAGCAAATTTCTGCGCATGCGCTGACGAGGAGAATGCGAAAAAGTTAAAAAGTTCAGCGATTGCGACCGCTTGCGACTCGGAAGGCAAAACCGAAGCTCCGCAAGGCGACAGTTCATTTGGGGATTTGCAAGTTTCCGAATGTCGAAAGGGAAAAAAAAAAAAAAAGGGAACCGAAGCGGCAAAAAACCCTCGCCCCCGGGTGGGCTCGAACCACCAACCTTTCGGTTAACAGCCGAACGCGCTAGCCGATTGCGCCACGGAGGCACACGGACGACCGCCTCGCATCGATGCAACTAGAGTGGGGATTCTCCGTCGGCGGTTGCAACGGAATCGATTTCTTCCGAAATCGAACCGGTCCCCGCACTTTCGCGTTGTTTACACGTCGATGACATTGACGAGTTCCGAAAATGATCGAATGCTCATCCGAACGCCGACGTACTAAGGTTTGCATTTGACTGTTCACTAATGCGGGCGGATTTTGCTGATAAGAACAAATAAATTTTTATTCCCGTAAATGAATTTAATGAAATGGATCGCGCTGCCAAAACGTTCATATTTTTCCGTACTTATTTAAATATATCCGCGAATAATAAATACCAAATTTCCTGGTCGAAATGTTATTTCCAACGGAAGATATAAAATGCCTATGCTACGTCCAGAATTTTATTAGTTTCGCAATGATAAAATCGGATGCGATTCATTCACAAGCGTTAAATGATGGCTTAATTGTTTAGCTTATTTTTTGATTCTCTTTTATAGTTTATAAATTTCAAAACTATTGTCCTCTCTTCGCATTATGAAATAATTTATTTATCGAACGAATTAAAATGCGCTTTGCGGCACACTGAAATTGAGGTTCGTGATGTATTGTGCGAAAATTAAATCGTCATTTATGTTCATATTTATAATTTCAGCGATCTGCTTATCTTTTTTTGACTCCATCTTCGCTGTCGATTTCGTTCAAATCGCTGAAAACGAGCATCCAAAATCTTTCAAATTGTCACATTCGAACAAATTTACGTCCACACTGAGCGAAAAAGACATGAGGAAAAGCAGTATCACATTCTTCCGTCAAACCCGGGAGCAACTGAAAAATCAAAATGAAAAAAAAAAAAATGCGTTGTTTGTTTTAGGGGCAAAAAACCCAAAATTTACGAAAATAGTTGGATTTAAAAATTTCAATATATAAAATAAGATGAAAAAAAAAAAATGAAACTAAAGGAAAAGGAAGGACTGGAATGGAAAAGCTTTCATCGATGAACAAAAAGGTAAAAACAGATTTTTATTAATTCTTATAAAATTTTTCATGAGACCCGAAATATTCGACGAACTATGAGCATCTTTCCGCACCATAATAGATACATAATAAATAAATGCTATCTTCAGAGTCACGCTGCAAGTAAGAAAAAAATGAAAAACTCCGAAAGAGAGATTGAAACTTTCAATATTTTAATAGTCTACAAAACGTTTAACTTTAAATTAATTAATTATCTCACTATAATTTTTAAAATTCATGCTGACTGAAGCTCTGGGATGATGACAGTCCCACTGGAAAAAGTCACAATTAATGAAGCCATATCTCGAGGAAATAAATTTTTTCTTAAAATCTATCAGAATCAATTATACTAGTTTTAAACTTCACGAAATATTAATAGTTCATACAATAGGTGCTGCTATATTTTTACTGTGATTTTCGCATTAAAGTTCATCTGAACAGTAATAAGTCTGAAATAATTTATAAACGAATCGTTGGTGTCTCATCGTGCAAAATTTTTCTGTAAAACCGAAAATAAAAAGAGTTTATTTATATCACATGTACTTTTTCGTGGCTCTGAACTCTGATTTTAATAATTAGACAACTTTTTAAAAGTGTTAGTTTTGATGAAAAATTTCAGGGTGGTTTGAAAAAGATATTTGCGTTCTGAAATCCGGAGGCGACTACTTCAATTTTATTGTACCAAAATGAATGAAGAGGACAAACGTGACATTAACAATAGTTTTTACAGTAAGATAGTTCAACCCCATCGATGGGGCAGTTTAACCACTTTCTCGTTTTATATGGACCTATTAAAACACTTCAACAAAAAACATTCATAATTCGGCTAATGACATTAAAATTAATTATACGTAACTTTGCTAAAACTTTTGTATGTCATCTGAAATTCTCGGAGACATATATTTGTACCATGATCATTTTCAGAGATTTTAAAAATCTTTCATGCCATATAAAAATACGAATTTTAAGTAGATAATTAATTAATCAATGGAGAATTAAATTTCTTTCTTCTTGTAGCGACAAAACAACTTAACTTACAGTTTAAAAAATTTATTGTTAATTAACTTAAAAAATTTACAGTAAAAAAGAAACAAACTGTATTAATCAGTAATAGTGTTATCTATATGTCAGTTCATAACGAAATCCATGAATCCACCTTACGATATAAGTGAATATTCAGATCATTTAATTGTAAGATCTTCCTCCTTAATAAATATTTTAGATATGAAGTGAATTGACTTAGGTTCAGAAAAATAGTTTGGTATTTTCATTTTTAAGAATAATTTTTGATAGTGAATGCCAACAAAGTGTTGTTGAACGTGAAACTAGAATTATTTTTGGTATTGGTGACTAGGTGAGTTTGCTGTTTTTATATTCAATCTTCTCATTATTGAAGCAAATTGAGTAACAATTTGTATCGGATTCAAAGTTGGTTATTTATCTAAAATTTAACATTTTACTTTCCTTCCATATTTTTATAAGTCATAAATAAGAAAAAATGAACTTTTCGCATAATCTCACCTCTAACAGATTTGCAAGCGATATGTCCAATAAATCCATTTTATTTTCTTCCTTATTTCATCCAATCCTTCCAGCTCGCAACTTCGCTTTTAAGAAAGAAAGCAATATTTTCACCTTGTGACTGCAATAATAAAAGCTGTCGTGACCAACATACAATGAAATAATGCTTTTCGTTGAAAAGGTGATTTAGGTTTACTCCAGTTTTCACTAAAATAAATGTATCTTGGCGAGTACAAATAGAACCCGAATTTTTGCTTTTTTAACTATTATAATATTTTTGGAAATTAAGACTTTTTTTATGGCTCAGTTCAACTGTATGCTCATTTTTGAACCAATTCTTAATTCTGTTGCAAATTTTTAGTTAATTCCTAACTATAAGTGACTAATCAATAAATATTAGAATGCTATTCCCAAAATTCTTTGTACAAATTTATTGCAATTTATATTTGAATTGAATTCATTCATACAGAAACAAATTCTTAAAATACGGTTTTATGGTTTATTCCCGGAGAAAATTCCCTAAAAATTATAGACTTTTTATTCTCCCATAAAATATTTATATAATTTAAGTTATGTAAAGATTTTTTTTACGTTAATGTAAAGGAAAAAAATATTAATAATATTTTAATTTGATTCATTGACAGTAGTTCAAGAAAGAACAAACCAGTTTAATATGCCGTCACATTTATCTCTCATCCAATCAAAGAACTTAGTAAAACTTTATGTTAATCATCCAAGAACATATTTCTAAAAATATTACCTCAATTTTCAATAATAATAGAAAAATGCGTGCTCTGCGTTTCATACATTTACAATTATTTCACTAACTCTAAATAAGTTAATGCTTTTTTAAATAATAATAGTAATTTTTTAAAGTTAAATATTTTAATAGTTCAATCAACAAGGTAAAATTATAGTACTTTCTATTTTCCGGTCATTTATGATCTGTATTATCCTCATTAAGTAGATGTTTAAACGATTTGCCTGATTTTGCCATAATATTGCCGTTTTCAATATCAGGGCTCATTACTATCTTTTAACTTAATTTGTTTTAACAAAAGTTTAATCATTCATTATTTATATTAATAAACCTCTCTCTATATTTAAATCATTCAAGTTTTATTTTTCTCATTTTTGCTGTAGTTTAAGTATGGCAGTGAATGTCTCTACTTTCTTTCATCCCTTGCTTTTAAAAATTCATTTATAATTTCATAAATGAAAAAGTATTTGTAACTTTGTTTTACAATTTTGAAAATGATTAATGACTTTTAATTTCACAAATTGTAATTCTCAATTAATGTTTGAAGTGGTTTTAGCATACTGCTTTTATATTTATCATTAATAAGTTAATTCAATTTGGACCACTTTCTATGTGGAATATACTGAGACACAAAAATCTGAACAATTAAAGCATTTTTAACTTAATAAGTTTTGTATTTGCACCAAGTCCATAATATCAAATGCAAAATCCTGTCACATCGAGTCAATATCACGAAAATCAAAATATACGATCTAAACAAAACTAAACGTATATCTCGTAAACTTTTATATGCCTTCCGAAATTATTTAATATCTTGTTATTGATCAACTCGGGTATAAATACAAATGAAAATTCATGTTTTTAATGAAAATAGTTTAAGATAAATTCCCTGTACTAAATGACAACAAAAACCAAAATGTGATTTTGAAAATACAAAAATTGTCATTGATTTTATTTAAGAAAAAGAAGTCATAGTATCTGAATTTGAAAGTCAGTAAGTTAGAAAATTAGGGCATTTAAGTAGAAATAACCGTAAAACTAACAAATCTTACAATAAACTCCTGCTAGGCATTAAAAAAATTCAGTGTAGTTTTAAAAACAGTGTAAAAATAGGCCGAAGAACTATTTTATGGTTTTTGGAAATTCTATAAGATCTTTGCAGAAGAAGACTACTGACATAGGCAACCAAAAAGAAACGAGAATATTTAACGGAAGCATTAATTATATAATATTCTTGAATGAATTTACACGCTTTTACATAATTTGTCAATTTAAATACAAAAGCAAAAGGAGAATTGTCTTAAAGAATGCCTATCGAAAGCCGAAGTAAATCACTTCTTTCTAGTCCACACTATTACTATAATAATGAAAAAATGTAAAAAGTATTTAAAGATGTTTGGTGCAGGAACATAAGTATTTACCTTATATGACGCCATTTATTACAAATACACGACCACAGAAAGAATGTAACCGATCACTGACAAAGAGTGTCGGCGCTTTTGGTTTTAGATGCCAAAGTTAAGCAAATAAATACTGCTGGAATCTATAAAAACCACTTCTTACATACTTAATAGAAGTCCTTCTTAGAAATACACAAAATTCCTATAGAAATGTTAATGGATAAAACGCTCAAACTATCCTGATTGTAAATGGTTGTAGTAAAGAAAATGAGAAAATACAAGAACATTAAAAGAAATTGCACAAGACAAGCAAACAATATATTGCCTTAAGTTGTGCAGTCAGTAGATACAAATTATGGTATCAGACTAACAGGAAAACTGTAATTGCAAGAGACTCCCCATTAAATGAAGAATCTACACTAAAAACCTGTTTTCGTGAGAATAATAAGGAAATATGATAAAATTCCGGTAAATGGAAAAAAATAAAAAGTTTTTGAGTATGCGAAATTATCTACGGAGGAGAAAAAAGCAAATGGCACAACGCAAAAACAACGAGAAAACTTAAAAAGCAAACGGATATGAAAATTATAATCTATTAACCCAAATGTTTTTAGCTGAGAAAATGTTAAAAAATTGAGAAAGGAAATGGAGAAGAGTCACCATTTATGAAAAACAAAAAACTAAAGTATGCCGTCTCAAAGAAGCTCTAGCCTAAATTACAATCCTTTCAAAAGGAAATGAAGAACTATGCAAGAGGTTCTTAAATGAAAAGTCTGAAACAAATTAAAATGGAACTATGGCTTTTTTAAAATCAATCAAACTAAATTGAAAAATTTAACAATTAAGTAAAAATACCACTAACAGTAGATCACGAAAACGATATACCAGACAATAGCAAAGAAGTAGATTCTTGGAAGCTTATTTTACAACTTCAGTAACATCATATTAACATCACGTTATATATCACATGATATAAGTTGGGAAAAGCGGAAATAACTCCAAAGTAATATAACGAAAATCAAGAAATATTAACAGTTACAGAGATTTGGCCAAGAAGTAGGCTAATCACTTGCGAGATAACAGACACAATATGCTTGACAGCTTGTTGTAAGCATACCGAAGATAAAGACTAACACGTAAAAGCACTTATCTTTGCAATTAACAAATCCCTTTGTGTTTTAAACGTGCGAATAATGTCGCTACATTCAAATCGGAAGTATAAAACAGGGCGCCGGCTGAATCCATCAGAGAGACGATCACTTAAAGTCAGTGACATACTATTGGAAACAAACTTAGAACCGACTTACGTATGAACAGTTAAGGAATTATTGCTTTACGAAAACAAATCATATAAAAAAATAAACGAATATAACAACGTACACTACCGTTTTAAGTAAGAATAATTACAAGAAAAATACACAATTAACAATTAAATACATGTAAGTTGCTGTTATTGTTACAAAATCCAGCCTAACAATTCAGTCTAAAATTAAAACATTAATTTAAATAAACAAATAAATTGAGGTTTTTTCCGTTTTAATTTCTAAAGAAAGTTCATGCCACAGAAATGTTGAAAAATTAACGCATTGAACCTGTAGCTGTTTTGCTAATTGGGAGTAAATGTACAAAATGAAGAGAAATCAAAAACTATTAAATATTTAACAGATAATTTATCGATCTACTGTTTGACGTGGATGTATGGAGGTGTTTTTCAATTTTATACGGCAAAATAATAATAACACAAATTCATTTATTTTTTTTCCTTATATAATTAAATAAGTGAAAAAATTTTCTCTCAACTAAAAAACAATGCGATTTAAGAAGTCCCAATAGAATTCCCAAGGGAAAAATCCATATTTCGGGATAAAATCTGGGAATTTAATATGAACTGTTGCACCTTTGGGATTGTAAAGGTTAAAGTGAACCATAATTGAATTAAAGTATTTCATCGATAAAAACTTTTAAGAAAATTCTCTGCACTTTTTGAACAAAGGTATTTATATAGCAGAACTAAAAACCCTTTTTTAAGAACATAAATTTTTTCGTAATTTTGAAGAGATTTACTAGTTTAGTCGATGAATTTTATCAATTAAAAGCTGAAAAAACTGTGTTGTAGTGCAATGATATTCGGAATAATGAAATTTTAAATCAGGAGGAAATCTAGAGTTTATCTTAATGAAGTGATGTATTAAATTTCGATGATTTCTTTAAGCAGTTAGACAAAATTTATTTATAAAATTGAGCAGCAAAGAATTCAATTTATTGTTAGCTAAAAACTTTAAATAGGCAACTGAATGAAAAATTTTAACGTTTAGACAGCTGGCAAAAGTTAAAAAGGATTAACTTCTTAAAATCAGAGTTTTAATTACATATTTTATTTAATTAATATTTAATTTAAGACTTTTTTCTTTTTCTAAAAAAATATTTGAATAACTAGAGGAAATTAATCCCTGGACTGCATTTATGGAAGGTGAATGAACATGATGCAAGATTAATTAAAAGAAACTTAAATATAATTAAATTATATTAATTAAATATTCACAAAAAATATTTAAGATTTAATTAATTTATATTTATATAATATTTTTTTAAAGCGTCATTTGAGACGCAAATAAAACGTTTTATTTGTATAAAATTTATAATAGAAGGAGTATATATAACATTGAAGAAATTAAAGATTTACTGAAGAATAATAGAAATAGGCTTTTTCTTATTAGAAGCATTAAGAAATATTCAAATACTCTTATGAGTTAGGGAACTATACCACATAAATCAAATTACACATTTAATTATTTATTTAAAATATTATATAGAGTCCAAATAAAATAGTCACTTGCGTGGAAATAAATTTTTAAGCAAAAATCTCAGTCTTCGTACGTAAGCAGGCCCAGATTATTGCTCAGAAATTGCATTTTTCTTGAGGTACGACTCGATCTACGTTCCCTATATTGGGATGAAGTACTACTGCACTGGCCTTAAAAATTGATGCAGAAGAAATTCCTTGAAGAAATAAGATAATAGCAACATTAAAAAAATCCCGAACAGATCTAAAGTTGATTTTGTCGTAAATTTTCAAAGTGAAATGGATGCCTGCTACACATCAAGAATATGTCATCGATTTAAATCTGTCTTTAGAACTTATGATACAGAATAGAACAGAGATAATTCCTCGAAATTGGTGCGAAAACTAAACCCCGTAAAACACCTCTTTATGAACATGCAAATATCAATCCCCTGTCGATTTGTGAAATAATTTGCGATCACACATACTATATTACATGGGAGATCAGTGTCAATTCACCGCAGAAGAGGATTCCACTTCACGCGTTAAAAATACTGACCAGGTCAAATGACATCATAGGTGCCGCATAATGAGATTTGAAGTACCTGAGTGTGCTTCGTTATGCTTCATGCAAAGCATAGTTCTCGACTCTGCAATAGGCAAACTATGATCAATGAGGCTATCATTGATCCTAAAATTTACAATCTTCTCGAACATTTTGCTGATTCCCTACACCAGACAGACTGGTCATTAGAAATTTGTAAAGAACTTCCCTTTTCTGGATATGAGATGAACGTGATGAAGTCATCTTCCAGAAAAGAGAAAAACATCCTAGCATCCAGATACATCTGTCAAGCAGAAGAGCATAAAGTCGCGGTTATGACTTAGCTTCATCAAACATATTTGAAATTCTGATATATGTTTGTCATATATGATAATATAAGTAGAAAATATATCATATGAGAATTTCCAGTTCTGGAAGCATTAAAACACTCAAATATATTTTAATTATAAACGATTAAAGACCATCATTAAATTTAAAAGGTTGGCTGATGAAAAGGTAAAAACAATTATTTTCAGTCAGTGATTCCGAAAATAATTGTCGTAAAAAGCATTAATTTAATGAACTCCATGGAAGGTTTCCAGTATTAAAAAAAAGTGTTGGGATCCCAAAAACAGTTTCAGTTAGCAATATTCCGAATCCTGCCAAAATGTGCGCATGTTGTTTTGAAAAATTTCCGAAAGAAATCATTTATTCTGTTTTTCTGCATGGGAGACTTTAAGGTGTAGAATCGTCATGCAACCGAGGTTTAAAAAAAATATATATCTTAGCTGTTATTTCGTGATATTAAAATCTAAAACTCTTTTTAAAAAGTTTTCGAAACATTCGCTTAATCACTCTCGGACTTTAATGGTAAACTCGAAGATTTTAGTAAAAAATAATTCAGATTCTTCATGTGCTGTTATTTGTTTACAAATATTTTTCGGTCAAGTATGGAGACATTAAACTATTAAAAATCTTGTTAGACGGCTTCGTTTAAAAGATTTTGAAAGTAGGAACGAATCCGGACCATTAAATAGGAAGAATGCAGCTCCCATTAAAGAGTCTTTCAAAATTTTTGATAGATATCGAATTCCATACGAGCCAAAAGAAACTGACAACTTTAGAATCGTATACAGATATGTTCATTCATTCCGCACATCTGAAGAAATATCTGCTGAACTGGAGTTGATAGATCAATAAATTTATCACATTAACATACGTCGAATCATAACAAAATGACTTTGTTCCAGTACTATTCACCAAAATGGAGCACGTAAAGAAAATCATTTACAATAAGAACAACTTAATATCGAATTTAAATTTGAACCACCTCACCCATAGGAATTATTTTGTAATGTGCCGATATAAAGTATATATTCGCATCAAAACATCTTGTTATAAATTATCTAAATATATCATATAATCTAAATAGCATTACTTCAAGATATATTCTCTTAAATCAAATGGCAATAATATAGCATGATGCAACTTCATGCCAAAAACCTCATGATCAAAAATTGCATAAGAAACTTGGAATTTCATTTCCTTGGTCCATAATAGCTACACATAACTAGTCGTTCACATAAGGTTTCAAATGTCTAATGCGAAATCAGAAATCATTCATTACTTATTAGAGCGGCATCATCCTCCAATATTAATGACATTCCGATGACGAATCCTCTTTTCCAAAACCGGAAATACTGAAAATTACGATCTTTGGCAGGCTCGAGCAGGCACAATATGTTATTTTGACGTTTTTGACTTTACCGATCTTAAATGTTAACAATGACTCGTCCGGCCATGAGAGCCATATGGAATACCAACAATTAGAATAACAAAATGTGAAATTAGAAGACTTCCTAACAATCGAGGGATTTATATCCTCCTTACGAGCGACAAAGAGTTTTTTCGCATTTCCCAAAATCATCTCCACGATACATAACACCCAAGCGCTCAAGATTGCATGGCGTACACGCCATTTTGGTCAGAACCGAAACTCTCCAACGGGAAACCTCAAAATTTTAGCAAGATTATCTTTACTTACCTATCACAGCGCAAACTGATAGCTGGCCACCGATTCTTTTTCACTTTGTTGTCTTCCATGGCATTGTATTTCCGCTTTTGCGCTCTCAGAATACTTTAAAACGTCGTGCCACAGATTCTTGGCTAGTTCATGGCTTCATTATCAAAGATCCTTGGCGGAAGGGCCG
Source organism: Ricinus marginatus (assembly GCA_028565995.1). Lineage (NCBI taxonomy): Eukaryota > Metazoa > Arthropoda > Insecta > Psocodea > Ricinidae > Ricinus > Ricinus marginatus. Next base: position 1,891,153 of record JAOWBB010000001.1, read on the forward strand.
AACCACCAATCCCAAAGTTTTGCCAAGTGCTGCTTACGATAATCTGTAAACGGTTTCCTGGGGTAAGCCAAGTTGCTGACCCTTTGAGCGGGATCATCATCTCGACCTTTTAGGAATAGCTGTCATTAATAACGTCACCTTCCGAAATCAAATCAAAGGCCTTTTAGCCGACCTCACTCTGATAATAATAATTCTCATAACAAAAGTGACGTACGAAAATTCCCCATTTTCTGTATTAATCTCGCGATCTTTAAAAAATTTTACGTTTACATAAATAAATTTTTCTCTGAGCTCTCAGTAGGCGTCAAACATTTACACGCGTAACACTCGATAAACGGCTTGGGATTTTCTCTAAATCACAAGACAGGAATCAACTATCGAGCAGAAGGAATTACGCTAAGCTAAAATAAGCTAAGGAAATTTCAGCGTTATAAAACATGGATGCAAACCAGGTTTTTACAAAAAAAATTAATAAAGTACAATAACGCGTCAAAAGAACCAAAGAATTTACTGGCAAAAATGCGCGACTCTTGGATTTAGCAATATGTAACCAATATCTTTGCAGTAAATTGTCAAACTTAAGTTTCGGCGAACATTTGGAACGGAAATCTCACGCTCGCAAATGTTTGTACATCCCGTATGCTCTTCTAACGGACATCGCGCAAAAAATTCTCTTGAAAAAAAAAGATTTTGCATGGCACCTATTAAGGTTTCACGCTTCACACTTTCGCCTTTTTTTCTTTGCGATACAATACAATCCTCTGCGACATACCTCTTCGTATCCCGTTGTCCAGAACTACTGAACTACTGTTAGTACTGAACTAACAGCCACCAGAAGCAGCACAATGGCACAGGACATAAATAAGAGAAAATCTCTCGGTTTCGGAACTTCATCATGTTACAATACATGGGATTAGTATTGAGAGTTTACCTGAAATTTTCATCTGCTGCCTAATATCAGTCTACTGAACAGATTACCGAGCTCAAAGTACTTCCGCAGCACTTAAAAATTAGCTAAAATAATAATAATTCTCAAACCTCGGAAAACCATACGTTTCGTGAAAACATTTTCACTAATCTTTTGCCCGTTTTGCTGTCGACTTTGACAACAGGCCTGTCCCCCAGCAGGAGCAGCTGAGAATGCACCCGAATGTTTTTTATTTTTGCGGTGCCTCAAGCGGAGACAATAAATTTTTCTTTTCAAAATTCTGGAGCTGGACTCTCGCCTGCAACCATCTCCTTGAAGCTTATCTCACCTACGGTGCTCCGCAGTTAAATTTTTTCGTTCGGAAAATTGCTGTTGTTATAAAGAAATTGTAAACACAAAAAATTTTACAATGAATTACATATGTTGTGGTTGATTAACATGAAAAGTTTCGGTGTCGGCGGAAAAAAAAAATCCTCTTTCACATTACAAATTCCGCAAAATGTGCGACAGTTCGGGGGCTGCGAAAATAAAGTAATTAACAACCGGGGGGGTGATAAAGCAAAGAACGTCACTTTCATCCCTTTCTTCCTCCCCCAGCCTTGGAGAAAGTTGAGGCGGCAAAGGAAAAGCCCATCACAGTTTTACGCTTCATCACGGCCATTCCTTCGGTCGTTATCGCGATAATGAAGTTTGGGACATCGTTTCACATAAGGCTTCCCTCGCTCCCTTTTTCCCTTCCGTTCTCACCTGGGATTTCCCAGGCCGCGCTTTTCTGATCGCTCCCCTGCCTTGCCTAATGTCTGCACCGTATGCTTCTTCAGACATTGTTATCAGAGAGCAACTTTTTTAACTTTTCAAACTTTGAAAAACTTTTTCTCAAGTTGAATGTTTTGGATCTGCCTTCTCAACTGTTTTATGCACATGCCATTATCATTTCCTTTTCGATGCAAATAATGTAGTCCCAGCCGCCACGGGAGTGGCACGACTTAAATATTCCCATTTTTAAGCCATTGTAATTCTGTATTGAGATTTTTACTCTAAAACTGATTTATTCAACAGTTTAATTAGACGACATAAATATCTGATTTGTTCTCAAGCAATAGTTTTGACTTCCAGACCTATGACAATCTAACTTTATCAATCATTTTATGTAACTTACAACGTGATGAATAATTCTCCGATGTCGTTAAAAATAACTTTAAGGGGATGAAACATCGCGAAAGCTTCTTTAAAGTCACCACTTTTAAGACAATTTGTTATATAATTTTGTTTCTTTTGCTCCTAATTGCAGGTTCTTGAGGGATGTAAATGAGCATCGTTGGAGGAAAGGTATGTCGAAAAGGAGTTTGAATTTTTAATTTTCTTTCGCGTTAAGTTTTTCTGAATGAAAATATTCTGAAGAATTCCGCGTTTCATTTTCGATTAACATTTTGAGAGTAAAATAAGACCAAAAAAAGTTCACAATTTGGATGAGGAATAAAAAGAGAACATGTCAAACATTAATTTTTAAATTACCATTATCTATCTTTTGTAAGCAGTTCCCCTCGTTTTCAACGCATAATATGGAGGATAATTTACGACCGCAAAAATCCCGCTCTAAATCAAGTTAATCATTGATCAATCATCAAATTATTTTAACTCCAATGTCAAAAAATAGTTGGTACTACTCTGAAGAAAGCCTTGGTGACATAGTAATCGATATAAAAATGAAAATGTTCCAAATTCATATTGGCTGCAATATTCTTCTATCAGAGAAGATATTTACGACCAATAAAGAATGCAATGAATATTCGACTCATCGCAATGGTTTTTTTTTAATTTTGGCATATAATTATTACGTGAAATTTTTATAAAAAATGTTTCTTTTTCTGTAATTTTTAAAGCGAGCAAAGTTTTTATAAGTTTTGGAGCTTGGGCTGACATGTTAAAAATGATGGTGGAAACAGTCAAGTGAAGATAAATCGTTATCGTATTGTTTGTCCGTCAGGTTTACCCCTATTTACCCTTCAAAAACAACCAGTGCTGGAAAGTTTTCCGTCGTTATGATTGAAAATGATTGCCCTTAGAATTAACGGAGAGAAATTCAGTCTGGACATCGACAAAGTCTATGATGCAAGAAGGATCCATAAAACTCTGTTTAAAAACATGTGGTTTATTCCACTGAAAAGTAGGAAAATTTTCACGTACAAATAAAAGGTATAAAAATTTTCCCGCAGTTTTTTGAAGTGGAAATAGAATTATGTGTATCACTATTTTTTCGTGGCAGTTTTATCATATAAAATTGAATCAACATTTAAATGTCTTGCGACCATTTTCTTTTTGTAACGCTTCAAAATCATGAACGGTTCAGACTGCAAAAATTTCCTTCAAGAATCAATGACTGTGAGACATTCAGGAAAAATGTTCCATTTTTCACATTTTTAGCTTGTGACTGAATACTTCGTACTCCAAAATTTTTTGTTTTGACCTTTAATGTAAATCTTATACAGTTTGACTAAACTCCAAATCCTGTCGCATAAACGAATTTTTCTTTTAAATATAACAAATCAAATTTTTACCTAAGAATATTGTAAGTTTTGTCAGGGTGTCATTTAAATTTTCTTAGTAGATTATGCTCTTGAAATGATACTTTTTTGCGAAAAATTTATATTTTTAAGTGAACATTAATGATTTCAAATTTTGGATTCCTCAGAATTTTTTCTTATTTTAGATTTCATATTTGAAAAGAATTGGAAACTGTCATTGTTTGAATTGTCAGAGAAGAGAGTAAAGCGAAATAGCATATGCTGTGCAGGCTGGCAGCATACGCCTTTTGCCTTATCATGTAAAATACTGGGCAGTTGGCAGTTGCCGATCCGATATAAAAATTTGCCAAATGAAAAAAATAAACGAACTCAAAATATTTAAAATGCGATTTGTATTAATTTTTTTAAAACCTAACCAAAAGAGTATGTAATATGAAAAACAAGTTAATGTTATGAATAAAATAAAAAAAGCTTCTCCTATCTTGTTTATTTACATAATCACATATTTTTATCTTTCCCTAAGTTTTAAGAGTGAAATTTTTATGGTTCATCAACGTTAACAACAACTTGAATATTTTGAACTTTTTTTGAATAAAAACTTAATTGAATGTCGTAGAATTTTTCAAATTAGCTTTATGACAAATATAAGCAATTTTTTTCTTCGAGAATTTGTCTTGCCTACTACATATATAGTGTTCCCCTTCTTTAATTGCTGATTTTGGAATGTCAAATAGCATGTCTGGACAGGAGAAATATCTTTCATCCAGCCCTAAAATTGGTGGAGCCTCTATCAAAGTTACATTTCATAAAAACTACGTGCAAAAATGCAGATAAAAATGTCTAAAGCGAACGTAATTATAAAAACACTTAAAATTTAAACGAACTTTTTTTATTATCATTATAATCTGTTCCCTCGAGGTTTTGGGCTTTTCAGGGGCGGCGATAAGACAGAAAACTTCAATTTGTCCTTATCGCAAGCGCTGTTGTTCAGGATTCTCGGTCTTTTTCTCGGTCTCCCTTATACCGAATATTACCTCCAAGGCATTAGGAAAAGTAATACGTTCCATAAACAATAAGAGGCTGTTACGAGATATTCCCATTGTGTATAGTAGATTAAACTGAGGCTTGTAAACAACTGCCAAGGAAATGGAAATATTCTGAGAGTCGATGTAGCTTGATAGATATATAAATCTTGAAAATTTCTTCATTAGAGTTTTAATTTTTTCAAATGAAAAATCAGTTTCACGCATCAACCGAAAATGAAATAGCAATTTCTGTCCGTCAAACTCATTAGACAAAAGACATAAGGAGATGAATTTATGGGTCTTTGGAAGATATTGTATTTGTAATATTCTGAGGCTCCATAATATAAAAAATCAATTTTTTTGCATTCGATCGAAATATTGCGATAATTTGTAAAATATCATAAAAGCGTTGTTCAAATTTCAATTATTTTAAAATTTTTTATTATTAAAGTACTTTGTATGGCAAATAAAGTCCGATAAAATATTACCAACATTGCATTTGATTGAAGATAAAATAATTACTTAGTTCAATGGATTCAAAGAAAAATATCAAAAAGTACGATCAAAAAATTTTATGAAAATTCCAATTTTGACAAGAAAGTACGTGTGCGGATTAAAGAAAAAGAAACGGTTGTGAAGAATAAAATGGATCTAAAAGAGATACCAAATATATTTTTAAAAATATGGAAAACTGGCAAAAAGAAATACAAAATGAAAAGGAAGAACAATTAAAAAAAAAGGAAATCTAAATTATAAAATATGTATAATACAGCAAAATGCATATCAATTAAAGTATTTAATACAAATGACGAAAGCAAAAGAGACATATGGATAAGAAATGAAATAAAATAAAATTAACTTTGATCAAGCATAAATAAATATATTTATGCTTTAAAAAGAGTTTAAAGTTTAAAAATTTACAACTTTAAAAAGAGTTTGATATTTTTAAAACACATTTATATGTAAGAAAACTAACGCAAACGTTTTATTCCGGTACTCTGTTTCTCTATTTTCCTGATAGCTTTCCAAAATGTATAAAATTGTAGTCGACTCAATATTAATGCTATATGTGGGAAATTTTTATTTATTTCAAAAATTTATGTTAACAATCGAAAACATATAATTTATTTTCGTTCTCGTATCACATAGCTATTATACCCGTATCATATAACTAAAAATTTTAATAAGTCCGTTTCATATATTTTAATTAGCTATTGCATATATTGGAAGTTTTAAAAAATTACTAATTTTGGCTGAAAGGCAACCGATGAATGAAATTACAAAATAATTATATCATTTGTAAATTAATAATGCTATGAAATAACTAATGAAAATATCCAAAGAATAGGTTTTCGAAAAGACAAATTAATTGCAATAATTGCAATAAAGGTTAATTTAATTTTTATGAGAACTATAAAATCACCCACGAATTTTAAGGGACTAAAATTTTGCTGTATTTTCGCATGTTGTATACATTCGAATTAAACTTTTGAAATTCGACGTTGAAAACGGTCACATTTCCATTACAGCCTCGCAGCCCACGTGAATGAGACTAATTTACATTTTTATTGGTCGATATTGTGAATTCTTGCATTGTTTCTGATGTATTATTATAAATATTTATCAGTTATTAAAAAAGGTGTTGTATTTGTGATGAGCAGCGTTGTATGTTTTTTTGTTGTTGAATCCGTAAGATTAAATTATTTTAATATAAAATATATAAATTTTATCATAGTCATACTATGAACATAATACTAATAATGGCCTTCATTAAAAGAAAAGGTTTATTTTATGCTTACAATTTATACAATTAAAAAACAAATTTTCTTAAATAGTTTTTTAATATTATTTCTAAAAATAAAATATTTTAATTCATGAATGATCAAAATTTTTTTGTCAAATTACATTAAGGTATGAGAAAAAAAAATATAAATAATTAACAATAAAAACAAAAATCTCTAAGGTTATGTCCAATTTACGTCTAAACAATATCAGTTAATTAGTAATAAAAGATAAAATCATTTAAAATAAAATCTTTTAAATAACCACTTAATCAGAATTAGATTCAGCTCAAAGCTTCTAAAGCTAAAATCTAAATTTAAAAAAAATTTATCTTAATTTTAAATAAAAACCGGGGAAATCTAAAAAAGGATTTTAAACAATCTATCAAGCTTAGATGGTAAAAATTAGCAGCTTTAAATAAGTAATTGTCTCCGCAACCTTTTAATTATCAAATCGGCCTTTGAATAACGTTAAATAGGAACAGCTTTGGATTTCACTGTTCAAATTCATTTTACCAGAATACTTATTCTTAGCCAATGATTTTTATTTTAAGCTGAAATTTTGGCTAAACAATTCATATCTTTCTGTGCGATCAACGTGTTAAAGTAATGTGGCTTCTTACTCATGGAATACTATAAAGTTATAACCAACCCTGTCGAAGGAGTTTAAAAAAATTTTAAGCAAAATTCATTTAATAAAATAAACAATCGTAAAAATTTTGAGGGATACAAAGGGTTAAGAGTTCAATGGAAAATGTTGTATAAAGGAAATCTGAAGTTAGACAAATGCAGAAGTTGTGGGAAACAAAAAAGGTTCTTGAGAAAGAAAAGAAATTGCTTGGCGGAATAATTGAATGAAGAGAAATGAAAAAAAGAAAAGTAAAGTTAATGGGCAATACAAAGGCACGAGAAGTTCTACATCAAATGAAGAGGGTACATCCAGACATGGCACTGAAACTTCAGACAACTCCAAAATGGGGCTTTTAAGATCCGCGATATCCGACGTTAACATCTTACAAATACGTCAAAAATGAAAAAACATAAAAATTTTCACACACTGCAATCTTTGGCTTAGAACACTTAAATCACAAGCTATTCGAAGCTCTTTTTTAGAACATTAGAAAAGGAAGAAAAATAGGAAAAAACCTAGAAAATAAAGAGAAAAATTTTCGATTCACTAACTTGATAATTTATCGCAATGAAATTATAAATTCATTTTGAAATTAATTACTCATTAGAGAATTTACAGAGCTATGCAAAGCATTCAAAAGAGGGAAAATTGAATCTCCACTTCGAACCTTTTCAGTAACTCCTTTGTTTTAGTTTGAATTAAATATCAAAGTGCCAAAACGTGAATAAATTCGGGCAATAAACAACCTTTTCTCCTGGAAGGAACAAGAATAAAACAACAAGTTTACGAGATTGGAAACTTAAAATTCCTTAAGGATGAAGGCAAAACTTTCCAGCTAATGGCGGAGCGAATCTTCACAATTTTTCTATTTAAATTTCCAGCCACACTAAGTATCCAAAATCTATCAAGTAATCTGTTTCACCAAATACAAATATCGACCACTATATAATATTTTAAGATTGCGTTTCATGAGGATAAATTCATTTTCGTTAACTTTCAACATTAAAAATAGAATTTTATTGCTGCCATTTTATGGCTTTTACATTTGTTATACAATAAAAAAATTCATATTCATATTAATAAAACGTTTGTATAAAAATCAAAAATAATATTAGGTTGGTTTACAGTATTTGTTTTAATTAAGAACTTTATTTAAGTCTGGAATATGTAGATGAAGGAAATAAATAAATAATTCAAAAAATCAAAAATATTATTTATTTCTACTAATTGATAGCATCATCATCATCATCATCATCGCAGATAGTTTTTTGTGAATTCCCACTTTTCTATCAACTCAATAAAACAGATTGTGGGAATACGCTTCTATGCCTTTGCCAGTACAATTCAGAGCTTGATAAGAGAATATGTTTCCCATTAACTGATATTATATACTGTATATGTTCTCATAATTGATTAATTAATTTTTTTTACTGGTATCAGAAAAATTCGCTTTTAAATGGCAAATTGCGAAATTCGTACCCCTGATATCGAGATTCTCCGTTTGAAGCTCCTTTCGTCCATCCGGAGGGTAATTCGCAGTATTTTCCAGTGCAAACGTTATGCAAATTTTTGAGTATCACATTTAGCTTTTCCAGAGAGTACTTCCAGAGGTACCTTCTACTGAGAAAAAGAAAGAAAAAGTGAAAAAGTTTCAAAATATCCGCCGAATCCCTAAAATAAATGGGCCGAAACCTCCGTTTCCTCCGCTTGCAGATAATTAGAAAGTAAAGAAAAAAATTACCGAGGCTGAAACAAGGCCCGGAATTTAAAGTCCCCCGTTAACTCACTTTTTAGACAAGATTTTCCACTTACTTTTCTAACATTAGGCAAACTTTTCGTGAAGTTTTTGCTGCACGAATGAAGGAGCATAAGGCGAATGCACTCCTGATGTAGAATTTTTAATTGCCGAATGAAAGCTGAAAGATTCTTATTTTCAAAAAAATTTTCCCTTTCCTAACCTGTTCAAACCCACGATCTTCTTTATATTATTTGAAAAGAATGCGTTTACCGCCCGAGATTTAGATACAAATCCTAGTCAAAACAACAAATTGCGAAAACTCCGACAAAGAGCCACGGAAAAATGCTGAATGTGAAAACTAAATAAAAAGGTTTAAAATGTTCGCCCTGAAGAAAGTTGGAGTAAAATCTTTCAGAAGTTGGCAAAGCGAAAACTATGGCAGCTGGAAAAGGAAATTAGAAGAATTTATGGAGCGACAATTCTTGTTCGTAAACTCCTAAAACTGAAAACTTTTTTTTGGTTCGTGATTCTCAATAGGAACCTGTAATTCCCTTAAAATTCAAAATTTTAAATTATAACATATTGTAAATAAATCGTTTATATTCATATTCGAAGATAAAATTATTAAATTTGCAAGTGATGTACTCATACGTTTTATATGCTTTAAAAATTATAACATGCTGGCTGGGTAAAATAAAATTAAAACATTTAAAGAGAAACTATTGAAAGTAATAAATAAACAAAAAACGCTTTGTTTCTATTGTATCATATTGCCCGCATATTATTGATTTAAAGTTAAAAACTTTTACTATGAATAACATCGGTTAAAAAAATGAACATACGAATTGAAATAATGAACGAATAAAGTGCTTGAATGAATCGTTTTGCTTAAAATTTTTAAACCTATTTATATAAATTTTTGAAATTTTAATTTTTTATGTATTAATGTCTTTTGAAATGTCCTTTTTCACACTATTTAACTAACAAAAAATATTTAAATTAGCGATAAAAGAAATTGAGTTGACCGATCAAAAAATAATTATATCTCATGAACATTAACTTTTTTTAAATATCATTAGTTTATTACAGTTTTGCAAAAGAGTAAAAAGCTATCAAAAAAAAATTTTTTTCTTCTCTTAAAATTAAAATTTTTTAAATTTGGATTTTATATATTATTTTAAACTGCATGCGCGAATTCAAGAGTTTTAAAAATTTTATTCTCCAATGCATGCTAATTTCAATATTTTCATTTGATTTTACCATAATATTGATATCCGATTATTTCTTAGCGAAATCAGACTCGAATCACAAATTATGCATGAAAGATTGTGTTAATTTTATTAAACCCTCACTCTTTACGAGATTTATTGAGATCTAAAGGAAAGGAACACTTGAGTTAAAGACATCATGTATCAGGGATTAGAGTTCTCGTCGTAATACTTAGTGAAAATTTATTTGCTTTGGTCCGAGAAGTATTGAACTTTGTAAAAAGATGTGCCTTATAAGCTCAAACCTTTTTCTTTATGCGATATCACATCGACAAACACGAAAACGTTTCATCTTCAAAATCGGAAAACTGCTCAATTCATAATATCACAGCAATATCAAAAAAGGGAGCAAAAGAGGACTCGGAGATATTCGAAAGGGAATTTCGTTCGTGAACCTGTAAGTTTAGCCTTCATACAAAGAGCTGTCAATTCCAAAGACGACTTCTGCTGCGAAGCTAAGAAAAGAAATAAACCCTTTTATCGGAAGTTTTTGAATAATTTTGCCCTTTTACACATTCAGAAAATCTGGGTCTTCAGGTTCAATTAAATTAATTTCTCGTCAGGGAACTGCTCTTAATTTTAAGTGTTAAGCCTTCCGCATCGTTTTTATTAGAACAAAAATTTTCTTCTTTGTTGTGCATTTGGTTCAGGATTTTTCTGGGCTTTTCTACTTTTCAGGAGAAAAGGTTTGCATTTAAACCAAATGTTTCATTGTAAAATATCAAATATATTTAAAGGAAAAAGGTTGCGAAAAAACTGAAAATCGGTTTTAAAAAATAAATTTTTTTTTTTTCAAATAAATAAATGTATTCATTTCATGCTGAATTCCAATAAATTTGAGATTGAATTAATAAATATATTGGGAGATGATCGGAATCATTAACGTAGAACAATCATAAATCACATTAACGAATTATAATTATACTTTTATTAACAGAAAACGTTGACAAGAGACAATGAAAGGACCCACGATGTGGGAAAAGCTTCCTTGGAATTAAAATAAATAATATGATAATCTTTTGGATTTATTTCTTTGTGAGAGAGCAAAGCTAAGGATTCTAAACGGGGGCTCAAATTAGAACCCCCTTATGGCATGACACATTATGATAGCTGGTACCACATTTCTAAAGTGAATGGCTCAACAAAGGAAACAAAAGTTTTACGGTTTCTGCAAGAACACGGGCTTAGTCTCGTTTATTTTAATTTTAAAGTTTATCTTATTATTTTAACCAAAACTTAAGTATACATTCATTTTTTCTCAAATGCTTTTTCATTTTCATAAAACCTAAGAATCCCACAAAAAAATATGATTAATGATCACACTTTCCCAGGTCGGAATCTTTATTCCCGCAAAGCAATATTACTATTGAAAACTAACAGAAAACTGAAAAGCTAAATTGCAAGTTATAATGTTTTTAGAATCTTTATATTTCTTGAAATTTCTTATAAGCAAAATCACTTAAATACATTTTTTATCTACATAAATTTCAACTGAAATTGAGAAATTTCAAATATAAGCTTCTGATTAATTAAACTTTATGTTCTAAAACGGTGTAAAAAAAAAATATTAAAGACAGCTGAAATATAAAAATCCTGTGGAAAAAAATAAACATAGTTTAATTTCGGCATCGGAAGTCTCCAATTATTTAAAGTAAATAATTTCCAACTTCAACCGAAAAGGAATCGCCAGAACATGCATTGGATTTATAAATATATCAGTTTTCTAATCTGTCTTTTCAGCAGAAGAGAGAAAAAATCTGAGTAAAAGAAAAATGAAATTCAAATATCGCACAATGAAACCATCCCTTTTGAGCAACCTTCCTTATGTCAAAGAAACCTCTTTTCCCTGTTTCATTTAAAGTAAAACTTGACAAGTTCAATAATTCATCAACCAAATGACATGAATTCGAGATACACGAAGAAACTGATTCCTGCCGAAAGTTCACCGAATATGAATAAAGAATGGTACAAGACCCAAGTTGAGAGAAAAGTTATCCTCATTTAAGTTATTGATGATACCCGTGAAATTTTCTTAAAAGCTTTTGGAAAGCTCTCAGACCAGTTCAAAGATATTCAATCTCATTTTTGTATATTCAGTATAAGGAATGACATAGGAAAGTCAAAGTTTACTTTGGGAGAAACTCACAACTGAACAAAATTTTTCAATTTAAACACCTTTTCATCTGCATTTTGACAATATTTGTTTCATAGCAAAATGCTGTACGTTATTCAAAGAAAACCTACTAGTTAAATCTGTATTAAAATGTCAAAAAGCTGCAGTTAGGCTGAATCTGGTTTACTTCACTGGAGACTGTGAGCATTTGTTAAAAATTTAAAGATCGAGCATAATAACGTATAAATTTTTTTTAAGATACAAAATTTATCCAAAAAAATAATGCAAAATATTTCAAACGATTGTTCAGTATCAAGCAGGCGCCTGCCTGTAGGCTGGAAATAGATACAGCGGACAATCAAAAGTTCTGGAGAACAATTTTTGAATAATGCATAACTCATTTAAAAGAAAATTTTTAAAAAATTATAAAATGTATCATGAACCAAGTGGAAGATATCCATTTCGAAATATTTAAATAAAACCTTTCCAATTTCCCTTACTGTAAGCGAGTCCAAAGTTGCACATTGAATTTCCAATTGATCAATTTCGTTGCTTGATTGGTTCCTGGACTGATTAATACCCATAAGAGAATGACTGTTTTATCGTCCATATAATGATGAAAACTGAATTTGGGAAATTTAAATTTCCATTTCGCCTCTCGAAGCTTTTAGAATTCAAGTCATTCAATTTTATTGCTCAGAAAAGTTAAATTTCCTTAATTTTTTATGCGAAACTCTTTTTAAAACTTATATTTTCCATTTCCAAAATAAAATTTAAATATATTCATTTAAAAATTTCCGTTTTAACTACAGGAGTACAATCAGAAACATATTTAAAATTAATGGAATTAGGTTGCAGTAAGAAAATACCACGTTTAAAAATAGCACTCTTGAATCTCATAAAGCAAAATAAATTTGATGAAATCCCAACTTTCTGTAATCAGATGCTTAAAATGGATAAGAAGGCAAAGGCCTGATAACAATCCCCTTACGTAAAAAATTTACTAGCTTAAAAAGAAATATATAAAGGACTTAAATCGTTGAGAGAGAAAAAAGAACATTTTGCAGCCGTTCGGGTAATCTTCGAATTCTTTAATAAAGGAGAGCTTTGTTCCTTTGGGAACAAACGGAATTACCAACATTTTAAATGCAAAGGGAACCATATGAAAAATTTAAACTCGGAACAAACGCAGAAAAAGGATGGTGGTCACTTTCCAAAGGACTCTTGTCGGTTTTAAGATTGGGGTTGCCCGATTTTTAACAGAATTTAAAAACGAAGATCAACAGTTCAGAATAAAAATGGCGTTTAAACTTACCAAAATAGTCTGCTGCTAGCATTGTAAGCTATCTTTGTCGGCTCGACCTGAGAAAATTAAAAATAATTTCAGGTTGACGACAAACATTATGAAAACTGAAAATTTTCGCAAAGATTCCAATTCTTTAGCTTCGAAGGTTTAGAGTAAAATGAAATTTCATTAGCGGATTATGAAAGGAGCTTAAAAAAATTCGCGAATGCAAAATACACGGAAAAGGAACCTGCCACGGGATTTGGGCTTCTCATTTTCAGCAAGAGAAGAGAAAAGAAGTTCTGACAGGATTTTATTCCTCCGCAGCAGCAGACCAGCAGCAGGGACTTTAACATAAGGACAGGCTATCAATTTGGTTTGGAGAGGGCCTCGACTCGACTAAGAAATGAATGCAAAGCATTAATTGCAACTGTTATTTTCCCGTATCATTCCATTGGATCAGTTGAAAGGATGGGTAAAATTTATTTTTCGCTGATGAACTTTTCTGGGCCGCTTTACTTGCGCAGGTCGGAGTTTTGCGGAGACACAAATCGGATGAGAAATCCTGATAATGAAACAGATTTGGTTAAACCACTTTATTCGTGCCGAGAGAAAGAAGGGAGCACCCCGGTGGGTGGACTTCATCAAGAGGATTAACAGAATTCCTGGGGCTTGGAGCGACATGAACGTATCAGTCCTTAAATCATTCCATGTACAATTCCAGATTTTCATTTGAAGAGGACCGCAGCACTGCTAAACAGACTGATACAGTTAATGCATTTTTTTGAATGTGCGAGTACGTAATTTTGGGATATTTAAAACAGAATCTGATGAAAATGTATGATTATGAAGGATTAAGAAAGTAAAAGGAAACATGATGAAAATCATACAAAACCGTGTACGAAAATTATTTTCTGATAAATTGATGTAAAATAATAAAATTATGCCAAAAACAATTCACTTGTGTAATCTTGCATATAATATAACGGTTGATCAACATATAATATTCATATAATATATGTTGTTAATATTCGTATAATATATAATATGTTAATCAGCATATAATATATGTTGAAATTTATTTATTTATAAATTTAAGTAATCCAATTAAGAGCAATTTCCAAGCTTTTGTGTAAGTGCAGCGATACGTAGATTCAAACTGGAGTCGTAAGCCTTAAAGAGCAATGACATTCCATATAATACAAGTTGACATATCCAGTCACCGTCACTGGAATGCTAATGAAATATAATGATATGCAATTGTAATTATCCCGTACAAAATCCTGATCCTTTAATTTGAAAGAAACGATGTTGCCACTAAATTGGGAGCCTTTCGGGATCAAATGAGCCTCATCTTAGAAAGGGATCCCATTTATTTCGTGAACTGTCACCAAAGACTGAAGTTGCCTTTCTTTTATTCGTTCATTAGCTGAATTTTCCGTTAGTATCCTGGATCGCTTAAAATGTTTTAAATGTTCATTTTTCATTTCGAGCCATTATTAAGCACAGGCGTTTTTCGGTATTCTACAAATTGTTAAATTTTTTTGGTTTTCATAGCAAAATTTCACCATTATTAAAATTAGAAAGTTCAAGATTAAAATTTCATAGTAAAATTATAAGCAATTACAATAAAAATATTGAATATTACACTGTCTTACAATGCATTATTGCACTATGCAAGAAACCATTAGCAATAACCTCGATCTCATTTAAATTAGGAAAATACGTAAATACAATAAAGTATTACTGTCAAGTTGAAACTCATTAATTTCCTGCTGCTATAAAGTGGCAATGACCGTGCATACTAATCGAAATTTTTGGTAAATATTGATATTAATCGTAGTTTTTTTTATTTCACTACCTTTTTGGAATGAGAGTCAACGATATCGCCATCTTTTCAACATTCATCGTGCTCCATAGATTTAAATTCTGCGCAACCTTAAAATTTGAATAATCGAAAATACTCGACAGCATTATTTAAAAAAATTGATATGTATTCCGGATAGCGAAATATTCCATCTATATCACTGTAGTGAAATTTCGATTCCAACTCTTAATTCCCCCGTTACATTTCCCGAAATGAAATTCAGTTTTTTAAGCTTCATAATTCAATCCAAAGCCACTTTGAATTATGACAAGGTTTTTGCGTTTTACCTCTTAATATTAATGGCACGTTTCTGGATTTCCAGCCAAGATCTTCGTCCGATTTATAAAAAAGCGCGTTTCCCGGTCGCTCTGCTAATCAAATAAATTACAAATACATGATCAAGATTAATTAAGTGAAATAAGCTGAAGTCCGGAAAATCTGAAGTTTCAAACGTTTGAAAATTCAGTTTCGGATTTGTTATAATTATTATTTTTTACCTCATTTGTAATTGTCCCGGTAATATCATCCACCGAATAATTTCAAAGCGTGAAAAAGAGAAAACAACTGACATTTACATTTGAAGCTGGCTGCAGAAAAATTATTCAATCCGAAAGCAAACGCGAACCGGGAAAATGATGTCTCGAATTCTCTTAGGAGATTCAGAGCTCCTTCAGAAAACAGCATAAAAATTTCATGAAGTTTTACGTTAAGTCTTCGAAAACTGCGATCCGAGCTTCGCAAAAGAACACTTATTCAAAAGCGACAAATATCTTTTTAGCGCGATAACTGCAGGATACCTGTTTTTAAAATTTTTTAATCCATCTCGGGTAAAATTGGTTTTCCGCACCCGAACCAAGTGCTAAAGCCCTCGCTGCACAAAATGATAAATCGTCGGAGAAAATGAAATGCGAAGCAGAACCGCGGCCAACAGGATGCCTTTTACAGCAGCCCGGCTCCGCTGATTTGAAATAAGAGATGCAACGCCACACTTGGATTATTCTCCCGATGCGTCTTCTTTTATGCCTTTGGATTTCGCTGGTTTTATTTCGCCGCATCTTGGGAATCAGGTTTAGCCCGGGATCCCGTCTCCCAAAACCGGGGAATTTCGTCTCGAAATGCTGCTTTAAACCATGACCGTATGTAAAGAGCCCGCAAGCTTGCGGGGCACATCGTTAAATGCGAACCAAACTTTTCCGTTGCTCAGTATAAAAATTTTAAATTTATGCTTCTTATTATCCCGGGTGGCACGGGATAAGAGGGAAATGAAAGGAAATACTCGGGAACGCAAGGATCCGACTGCGATGGCAATTTTCTCACAGCTTGAAGGGAAACCAGCTGCGTATCCCGGATTTTTGAATTGCAGGATTATATAAGCCGAAATTCGGCGTGTCGCGAAATGTTTTATCAAAAAATTTTGCGAAACTTTTAGCAGAATTTACGCAGCGATCGAGGACGGGCTCCTGGATAAGAGAAACTGAAATATTTATAATAGGAAAACGTTTTATCTGGCCCAAACGGATCTCTCGTAGGGACAATGTTATTGGAAGCACCAAGTAATGAGGGTGGATAAGGACGGGATATATTTCGTTACTGTACCCCACTGGGAGATGAATTTATTTTGAGCAAGGGCTTCCAATGTATTATTAAAATATTTTTCCATCGTGATAGCTTCAGGAATAAACTATATTTATCACCATTGTCTGACAGAAACGAAGACCGGACCGGCTGTTGTTGATCTTGATCTTGTTTGACTTCGGGCAAAGTATTTGATTATTACCAAGGGATGAGTATAATTCAAGAATAATATTAATCTCGTGAAACACTAAATCGCAACTTTAATTATAATTTTTATTACAGTAAAATCACCTTCTAAAAATAAAATTTGAGCTTTATACTGAAAATACTTGAAGTGGCAAGAAAATTAAGATCCTTTCACGAAATTATTTTTGCTCAGATAAATCTGTTCTACACATTACGGTTTACTGGTTATTAACTCAAGGAAAACGAAAAAAAGTGAATTAAAATCACTGAATCTATCATGATATTGCATGAGATGAAAAATTTAGTGAAATCTTAGTGGCAATAGATTTATTTAGTCATATTTCACCCTTGATCCATCATTTCTGTCGCTTCCGAATCTCGGAATAAATAAATTTAAATATTTAAACGCAAGCTACAGCGATCGCGTTCGCGTTTGTAAATACTTTTCACTCTGTAAGTTTATTGGGCAAAAACAATTGTAACACCGTTTTAAAGGATCTGCGAACTACATAAAAGGAGTCAATAAGAAATATCGTCCGATTTTAATGATTTATGCATCGCGTAAAAAATTCTAAAAAGTACACATGAAGTTATTAATTTATTTTAATTGACATTTTAATATTTATTTACATTCTGGTGTAACGTCAAAAATCATAACAATCTATTGCAATCGAAGAATTTTTCGGCACTAATTGTCCGAGTTAAATATCTTATCCAGATCATAAACTATAAACTAAAGATTCAAATGAAAAATACCGAACTAATTCAGCAGTCGAAGTTACTAATCTCAAGTTTCCAGATAATTATCCATTCTGTTTGCCTTGCCAAACAGAAATCGTTGTTGATCCGAAAGAACCAGAATAATCTTATTAAATTCGGTCCTTCAAAATCTTCTGACTTAATTCAAATGAGGCCTTTTCCCAACTAGAAGCTTCGAAAGCCGCGGAAAATACCTTCGAGAAGTATTTTACAGTGATTTCATTTTTTTCTTTTTCTCTCGTGTCAGCCGTGTAGACATTCTTAATTCCTCAACTTGGTACTTCATAAATTTCCACTGTTAAAACATTACTGCTCCTGCTGATTGAAGGATGTTTGATGTGATTCAAAAGGATGGACAAAATCTCCAACGCAAATATTTGTTTCCAGCAATTTTGCCCGGCAACACCATCAAGGATTGGAAACCGCTCCGAGAGCTTCCAAGTTAATTGATTGCTTATCGCATTTGTCGTATTTGCTCTGCCTTACCAGCCCCGAAGCCTCCAGAAATCTTGAATGAAATCATTTTTCATTTACGTTACTGCACCGAGCAAAGAAAAATTTCAGGTACAGCCGGATTCTTAATTGTTTAACAAAATAATCGTAGGTAATTGTCATCGATTAAATTAGCGCGTGAATAAAAGCGCAATTATCCTTGCGGCTTCTGTCACTTACTTATTGAAGTATTTTTGAAGAACAAAAAATTTTGCAAGCCTAATTTGTAAAAAACATTTTAGAAAAATCCCGGAGCCGTGATGAGTAATATATTTTAAAATTATATTAATTTTTAAAAAATTTATTAACGGAAAATCCTTGATCCGAGCTTATATTGTAAATTAAATTAAATTACCAGATAGTCTTTTCAGGCCGTATTAGGTGCAGAAATAATCTATTTACTGATCACACCGTATAAAAAGTTCTCTTTTAATTCTGCAGTAAAATTACTCTAATTTGGACTAAACTTGTTCGGAAGGGAAAAATAAATTAATGACCATCCCAAATTCAAAGTGAAGACTATCTAATTGAGAGTTAACTAAATCGTGCAAAACCCTCCATCAATTTGTGCACAATAGATGCTTAAGGTAATCGCTGTTTCTTTCTTCTTACACTTCAAGCATTATCTGTAAATTGTTTGCTCACTTAGCATGAACGAGAGCATCCCCAGCAAGTTAGAGTTTGGGAAATAAACATTTTGCAAGGTTCAACACAGATCTCAAGGGTAACAAATTAGTGAACGAGTGAATGAATATTTTATTGCAAATATTAATTTACATCTCTTACCTGAGCTTAAAATCAAAATTATTCCCTCGGCATCTGAATATATCTTGTATAAAATCTTAAAAGAAAGGTAAAGTCATATAGATCAAGTTCACAAACCACTTTACGACAAGGGAAAGAAATTCTACGCTGACCATTTCTTTTACATTATATAATATTTTTTTTCATTATATCTTTTGAAGCTTAATTCATCCTACAATTGGTTAAGTTACCTGAGAAAATCAGTGACTCTACCTTGATGATTCTAACATTCGAGTTAATTTAATTCCAAAAAGTCCAATATATATGTATATATGTTAACAAAATTGGCGACCATAGAGATGCAATCATATTGACTGTTTTTGTGAAAAAGAATCATATTTGTTGAATAAAATTATTAGAGAAAAATTCATGAGACGCCAAAAAGAGAGAAATGGTTTTGCAAAAGAACATGGATGATTTACCCTTGTTAGTCCGTTGACAAAGGAAGACACCGAACAAAATATTTTCCTCTGATGCTTTCGTAGTTTCAGTATGATCCAATCGGTAAGATCCTTCAGGTTGATGGCATCTTTCAAAGACAATGTAATAATTGTGAACATAAAATCTGATCATTTTATAAATATAAATCATGCGAATGTGAGAGTCACAGGAATGAACTAATTTTCCAGTGTAATCCCAAAAAAAATCGTTTTCGTTTATTTAACAACTTCAAACATAACGATTGATTTTATATTGAATTTCAGATTTTTTGATGCTTTAGAACGTAATATTCTTTAAATTAATATTTAGGATATGATGTGGATATGACAAACTTACATTCAGAAGTATGATTCGCTTTACCCTTTTTCCACAGCAATACGAATAATTATACTAATAATATCACTGGCGACAGGTTATTTGCTATTTGCCCATCACCCAATTTTCAGGTTTGTTCATTTACGGAACATAACTTCCGACCTCTTTTAAAAGATAAACTTCTTTATCGCTGCACCGCAGCCGAATGGATGAAATTACGTTTTTCTCACGTTATAAATTTAAGTTAAATGAAAACCAGATTATAGAGAATTAAGGCAATACAAGTCACTGTAACAATTTTTGATGAGTTTCACAGTGAGATAAATCTTTCTGAAATATCTGAGATTGTGTGACGATACGATGCAAAATTAGACAAGAAATTTGAAAAATCTGACGGCATCTCAATTTTCTGCCTGCGAAGGAAAATCATGAGAAACCAAAAGGTTCGAAGGCATCAAAAAAAATTTTTATCTGGTGAAAATTTAGAAAAAGAATTTGAAATTTATATCCAAGAAATTCCCTGACTGTGCGAGGGAATCAAAAAATATTTATTCAAATATAAATGTTAAAACTGAAAGATAAAGAGCGTTTTCGCTTGGAATCTATAAAAATTACTAAATTGAATTGAAAATACGGTAACAATTGTTGTTATATACGTGACGAATATGTATTAGGATTAAATCTAGAGATTTTGTTCAATTTGTTAATGAAAATTTTAAAAACTTATCAAAATGTTAAAAAACATTCCATTGAGTTCAAAGCAATAAATAAATCACATGTTGCCTGCAAATTATTAGAATGCTAAGTAAGAGCTGCCTTTGGGTTTTGCTAAAAATGATGTTCCTAGAAACATTTTTGAAAATGTTTTCGACGCTAATTTAAGAACAAATAGGTTTATTAATGCCCCATACAGTTTAAATCTAAGTATATAGAGACTAGATTCAACTTATTAAAATTATATCAGACATATCACAGTTTATCTTATATTTCATAAATGTTCTAGAGGAAATCTAGAAGGAAATTTCACATCTTTTCTGAAGTACGTTATTCCTTTATTTGATGTTTTCCGTTACTTAATCCAAATAATTGCTACATTTATGATAAAATGAAAGAAAAATGCGAAATCTTTCTCACAGAAATGGCAAAGAATTATACAAATTCATTTTATTATCCCGGTAAATTCCAGAATTTCAAAGAATCAATTTCATTCATTAATAAATGGTTTCTTAAATAATATTTATTGCTTAAAATAAATGGTTTTGTTTTTCCTTTTGTTTCAGTTTCGTATTACGTTACAGATACATTATAGAAGGTCAATTTCATGAATTTCTTTCATACTGAAATAATGGCAAACAATCTCAACTAAAGGGTTTTCAACTGCCCGCGCCACAGGTAGCCCGAAGTCATATCGTGAAACAGCTATCAACGATAAAAGCCAAACTCTTCGTGACTGCCTCAAAATAATAAAGAAGATTTAAAAACCAACAATTTAATTTTTTAAGGTGATTACTGTCTTAAATGTGAAAAAGACCACGAGGTAGACCACATTCATTAGTTGAGTTCCTTATAATTCAAAAAAACTGTAATATTTGCAGTTTAAAATAAATTGCATATTACATATGTAGCGCCTCACGTAATTTTTAAAATTGTAGGTTAACCAGATAAAATTTTCGAACGAAAATCTAAACGTAGTGAAAAAAGAAGGTTTTCTGTATCGAGTCGGGATAAAACCATGCGAAACGACATTAAAATTAAGAATAATCATAATTAGGAAAATCAATTGCGAGTTAATTAATTTTTGCAAATGATAACGATTTTATAGATTGTACGGGTTAACGTGAATTCCGAATTATTTGCAGTTTGAATTCCGGATCTGAAAACTAAATCTTTATGTAAAAAGTCCTTCTCCGGGTGCCTTAATAACTTTTCCGATAAAAAAAGATTTTCAGTTATAAATTTTTTAATTTTTAAAGTGACAGAATGACTAATTATTTCAGGTTCATATTACTCCGGCAGCAGTGAGATTTCAATCCCGGTTTAGCATCTCATGTCACGAGGCATTAATGTCAAAGTATTTCAAAAGATCGTCGCCGCGAAAGGTGCGGGTTCATGTAATGTCTCGAAACGAATTAAATAAGTTACAATAAGCTGCGAAGACCGCGAAGATCGAGATCGCGGATTTTTCGGAGACGCGGATTAATCGCACTGAAGATCGCTTCGCTTTTCGATGTTTTCTCATTCACACGTAGAAGACGGCCAAAGGGACGCCGGGGAAACCCGACAGCCGCGGTTCGGCCAGCCAGCAAAAGCAAGTGATGTGAACAGCAACAGAAATAAAAGAACCAGTCGGGTGCCTCCGATACAACGAAAATGAGAAAAAATGGCAAGTTCACTTAAGTTAAAAAGGGGAAAAAGTTTCAGCTGCGGCCCCCGGGACGCGAATATGGAGGGCTTGAACAGTGGCCGAGTTTAAGGCAACCGGACGATCCGGAAGTAAACGGCAAATCAATGAACGTTGCGAGAACTGTCTCGAACCTGAAAAAGGATCCAGGTTTTCGTCTTGGAACCCGAATCGGACGCGGGCGGCGGCCGTCGGGAAAGCGAAGAGTTTCGGTTTTAATTCGAAACAGGGCGAAAAAGTGCATTCCCCGGACCATTCTATCTGGCAACCGGGTTTTTTTAGCGGGGCAAATTATCCTCCTTTTTCATTTGTTTAATAAAATTCCTTCCCCGGCAAATGATGTTCACCATCTTTCCGGAATATAATCTCGTTCTTTTTTTCTGCCTCGGCATCATCCTCCTTTCCTTTTCCTAATGAGTTTTTAAAATATTCAGTCGGCATTGCGTTCCGTTAAAGTTAATGGTTTTGGTCTTTTCAGTTTTTTTTTTTTTTTTTACAACTTGTTCGCCGAGCTTTTATTCCGTTTCGAATAATGCACGACAGCATTTTACACGAGCGCAGTGTTTCATCACTTAATAATTTCACCTCTCACATTTCGTGACAGTTTAACGAAAATAAGTGCTTTCGTATTTCTTGAAATAAAAAAAGATTATTAAAATATTCGAGTGCTCGTGGAGCTGTTAAACGGCAATTCTGGAATGACTATTAAGGGTAATCAGAAGGGATTTTCGACGGATTTCCGTTTTGTAAAAACTCACATTACGATTACTGGAGCTCGGTGTTTTCCGAAGAAGAAAAACTGAATGCTTCAGCTTTATTGAAATAAAACATGATAAGTTTGACTGATGGAACCTGTGGGATCGAAGTTACAAATCAATTTCGAAATAATTTTTGAACGTTATGAAGAGAAGATTCACGAATTATATTTTAAATGTACGACAGTGCGTCAACAGAACACTTTCATAATTAAAATTTTCTAATTGCGATGTTTGCCCATTCGCTCTATACAGTTAGAAGAATAACTTTTAACGTGTTTTAAAAAAAAAAAAAACAATTTTTTTTATTTTATCCAAACAAACATAATTCCAATTCTAATCATCTTAGATTATGTGTGGCAGTAAAATATTTCTGTTTTATCAGCGTCTGAAAGCAGAATTTTTATTTTGACCTTCCTTAGTTTGAGGAAGCATACTTTAAAGTGCTTTTAAATTATTAAATTTCGCTTTATAAAGAATATTTAACGTTTGATGTAGTCTCGGTTTGATTTGAGAGAATCTTCTTAAAAAAAAAAAAAAAAACTCGAAGCAATATCACCCTTATGAAGGATTTGAAAAATAACTTTGTAAAACTGAAAAAAAATCTTTAATTTTATGAAAAATTTTAATTGTGTAAATTTTTGAATTCAATTTTTCACCAGTGATTGATGCACCGAAATTTGATTGTCAACGAAACAGTATCTGGGTCGCCTGAAACGAAAGGTATATTCCTGCATATTAAACACGTTGTATATGACATTTAAGATGTCACTTCATAATGAAAAGCCGAAATTTAAATTAGCCCCTAGGCGGTCGTAATTTCTGGAGCATCACAAGAAGACTGCATCATGATGAACCTTCCAAGATTCTATTTGTCTTTTAATCAGGGAGATTATTTTGAAAACCTTTTCCACATCGATGACTATGCAAGTCTGGAGAATGCAAATATTTTGCCTCTATGTGACTTTCTCCAAATCCATGCCTTTATATACTTTATATATAAGGTCTGCACTGTTGAAAAAGTCATCTTAAACAACTTAAGAATCGCAAAATCTGTAATGAAGATAGCAGTTTATGCAGTGCGCCTGTTCCGAATACAAAATTTTTACGAACTGACCTTATTTTTTTATTTAATTAAAAGTTACAGAAGTCTGGAAGTTGCAGTAATTAATGATGGGTTAGAACGCTTTTAGTCACAAGATATTTAAGTAAAAATTATCAATGCCCTGTATTGGCACCGATGATCAGGCCTTTTATTTAACAAATTAAAGTTTAAAGAAAATGATAAATCATTAAAAAAATCTCTTATAGGAACTTCATAGAAAATCGTAAATGCTGCAATATGAATTCAAAAAATTTTTGAGAATATTTCAGACACTATTATTGGTATCTCTAAAAATATTTTTTTTATCATTCAATGTTTTTTTATATTTTATATTGAAATTTTTTTAAGAAAAATATAATTGTTTCTGTCATAAGTTAAATGCAGTTTGTAATACTTCTGTAAAGAAAGAAAATGAATGCATTGTTACCTAAAAAATTATTTATTATTATTATGTTAAATTGTTAAATACAGAGCCAAATAGTTTTTTCAAACTTATGCATAGCTTATTCAGAGATACCCTTGAAATAATCTTTATGTAATAGAGATGGACCAAGAAAAAATTTTTGTTAAACTGATTTATATTTTGTTTATAGTTGAAATATTGCTATTTAATGATATTTTTTTAGCGTGATTTTTATTTACATATTATATTTAACTAATACAGTTTGAATTTATTTAATGTATGCAATAATATATTTTTGATTTGTAATTGAACTCCCTCTAATGTCTAAACAAAATATTTTTTTAATTGTGTATCATTTTTAAACTTACACGTTTCGACAATAAAGATACAACAGAAGTTTAAGAATACTAACAAAAGAATTTTTTATAATTTTCTAGTGATGGTAACATCTAATGGCCTTTTTTTTTGTTAATTCATTTTATTATATATATATACCTATACATATTTCCTTTTAAAATGTTGAATTTATAATCATCCTATTTAAAAATACCTCCATAGATTTATTTTCTCTTTCCGGATTTAAAACCCCTTTTGTTTCTCAGTTCGCTGGAGATTCTCCTGGGTCACAAAAAATGCAGAGATTTTTGGACTCACCTCAAAATTCATTTCATCGCATTAATTTGCAGCATTTCTACGGTTACGGGAGTACCATACGGGAAGGAATCCTGTTTGGGACTGAAAATGAAGCACAACTTTGGTTATACCTTTTCCATTCTGTTGCTGGATAATTGCTTTGAACGGGATTATAGAGAACCTTTCACGAAATAACATTAGTATGCAAGCTTTGCGTTATACGAAATACAATTCCAAATAAATAGATAGATATTTCCTGGTTCCTACAAGATGTTGCAACCACAGTCGATAAAAGTCTTAATTTTGAGAAAATTATTTCACTAGATAAACTGAAATTAGAAAACCTATTTTGGAATTTAAATAACAAAAACAAAATTTAAATTTTGATTTTTTTCTAAATTAAAATTTGAGAATGGTTTATGATAATATATTTTGATTATATTATTTGCTTTAATGTTGAATAACATGTAATGTGAACATAATATAATATATAATAATACGGATAACATTATACAAATAATAATCATAATTAATAAAATTATTGTTAGACAACTAAAAGTCATATATGCCCTTCCACCTTGAATGCGATTAAGATTTTACTAAGTTTTTCCATTTTAAATTCACCTCAGACGCTAATATCAAACTGAATGCTGAATGAGTTAACATAATAATTAATTAACAAAAAAATTAATAATTATGTTTTTATGATATATTTTTCCATCAATTAAATTGGGAAAAATGAGAAAACTGAAATAAATTCTATTATATCCACCAAAATATTTATGGATTATTATTAATATTTACAGCTAAGGATTAATTTATTACAAAAAAGAAATTTCTAATTATGAAAAGTAATAATCATATAAGTATTTTTGTAAAAATAAAATTCAAAATAATAAGCTGAAAGAAAGATCATCTTTTTTTTTTTTTACCGAAGTCGAAAACAACACAAAATTTCTTATATGAAAATGTCCAACTACACTTGCTCAAAAATTTAATTGATACTTGATTTATTAGAAATACAACCAAGAAAAGGGTTTTCATAAGCAATAAATGTGAGTCAGTACTAATCTTATTTTATTAACTGTAAAATAAAATTTAATTTCTTTTCACACAATGTGAAAATTCTGAGTGTTATATTCTTGAAAGAAAATCAAAAAATAACTTTAAAGATATCCAGATTTTTAAAGAATCTTTAAAAAACGCATGTCGAAAAACTTGGATTATTAAAATTTTTATTCTAGTTTCTGATTTATAACTATATTACTATTTTTACGTAGCTTGCGTTCCATGTCACATCTAAACAAATTCAGTTTTTCCCTCATCCTTAATCAATTTACCTTTGAACATCCTTTGCAATATCATGCAGTATATGATCTATCTTCTTGGTCATCTACTCGACGTATGCATGATAAAGATTTAATAGTAAATTAATTAAAAGAAATATTTTTTCACTCAAAAGCAAACTTTTTAAATTTCTTTCTTAACATACGATTTCAAGCTCTTGGGAATTATTTAAATCCAATATGTCACAGACATTTTTCTTAACGCAACTATCCACCTCATTTATGTGGATAATGTTTCTTTTTGTTAAATATAATACATGCATGACGAAGCCGATTAAAATTCTCAAAAATTCAAAAATTTCAACTGATACTAAATTTTATGGAATGATCTGCAGGACAAAAAAAATTTTTTTTATAAAATAAAAATTTTGCAACCGTTATCAATCATTTTAAATGCATTTTACGGTTTCCTTTCTCCCCGCCTCTCTTACCAATCTTTCGAAATCATTTCAAACTGAACAAGCTTCAGCACTTTTAATGTTCACTTTAATCAATGGTTGACTTGATTAAATTTAATTACATGATGTGACAAGCACATCACGAAATATTCTCTATATTTCGTTAGTTGAGGGAATAGTGATTTATGGATGAGTCTTGTCAAAATCAAAACTTAATAAAATAAAAGTCATGAATGAAAAAATATTTGTATATTTAGTGGAGAATAGGTATAACGAAATTTGATTTGAAAATGGCTAAGTGTTAAAATTGCAGTACTATGGAAAAGCTTAAAAATTGTTTTTTGCCTTTGATTTGTAATTTAGAATGAAAAAAATTGTTGAATAATAAATTACTAACGAGTTAAAATTGTTTGCGTTTCAAGAAGCACGAATGTACCGGAAAAATGAATAAATTAGCATTTTCTGTATGAGATAAATCATATTTTGTTGAAGATTATTAATATATCAAAATGTTAATTATTATAAATTGAAAGAAAACTTCAAACGTTTAATTCAAAACAATAAAAATTATGATTTTGATTGTCTAAAAAAATTATAAAATGTTATAAAATTATTGTATGATTTTATGTACTCTGAGCAAATATTTTAAACATAAGTTAGATAATATGTTTTTTCAAAAAAACATATTGGATTTGTTAAAGATATATCATGTAAAATGATATTTTTAAGATAATAAAAAATCAAATTGAGGCAATATTTTTTTTTATTCTTATTTTTAAGAGTAATGAATGTAAAATTATAATATAATGAGAATTTTTACAAGGAAATTCTAGTTATTGATGAAAAATACATAAATACTGACCACGATTTAGATCTTTTCTACATAAGCAACAAAAATAAAACCGTTTCAAAATAAAAAAAATGCCGATTTTAGATTCTTTTCAAGTTTTTCAATGAATGGACGGTTTTTATGGTGACGATGAAAAAGAATTTTCATTCTTCTTTTTCGCTGAAATATGAAAAAAAAACTATTTTTGAAGTTATAATAATGTAAGAGAAGAAATAAATTATTTTTCCATTTGGGGAAAACCTTTTTATTACATCCCGTTTTGGAAAAACTCCAGTTTGCAATTGATGTATTCAAAACTTTCATAAATAAAAAAATTCCTGAAAATTTGAGTTGTTTTTAATTTATGTCGAGTAAAAATTCCCCGAGTTGCAGTCGCTGCAGTTGCGGCAGCAGCCGCAGAAGCAGCAACAGTGACAGCAGCAATGAGAAAAAATAAGAAATATTTTTTTTTTCAGTTCAAAAAGCTGTTCACTCAAAGGAAAAGCAAGCTTTTTGAAAAAATCAGTGCGTTGTCCTTTGGTGAAGAACATCAAATTTCTTTCGCATCGCAAACCGTGAAAGGAAACGAAAAAAGAAAATTTTTCACAAAGCCGAAATTTTTTAACTATTCAAATCATGCATTGTTGCTGGAAATCGAGTTTTTTTCTTTTCTATTAATATTCAAAGATTTTTCCTTCATTCGGTTTTCCTCATTAAAGTGTAAGTCTCATGGAATTACAAAATCTTTTCGGAAAAAAAATTGCCTTATTTTTTGAAATAAACTTAACGATATTAACTTCATTGATATTTTCGGTTGAGCAGAAGGATATTTATGCACAAGGAATTCGGAGCACATGGATGCGATTTTGTTAAAATAACAAATTAATGGATATGAGGGATCATTTATGGCAGCGATATCCTAAAAAAAAAAAAATGTAGATATTCTTGGGCAATTCAGCGGAAATTTATAGAGAGAAAGGCTATGTTAAAGAGCTTAAGTTCTGACAAAATCCATTCGTTATGTTATTAAAGGTTGAAAAGCATTCTTTAACTGCACTTACAAAAATAAGCATTTGGCAACCGGTTTGACTTCGGCAGACGAAAACATAAGGATAGCAAAAGAAAAAGAGGGATGCACAATTTGCCAAACAGAGGAAAAGGAGAGTAACACGAGTTAGACAACAAACTCTGCTTCTTCCATAACATAAGCTGTTTTCCCGTGAGACGACCATTAAGGACGGCATCAAAAAGTTAAATTTTCTCTGTAAAAGCATCTCTTGCCGGTGGCTAACGCTAAAAAAAAAAATTCGTTTGATGATAGTGAAGCGATTGAAATGATCATTGTTAAAGTATCAGAGAAATTTTATATTGAAGAATTATAATTTTCAGCATATATATATAATTCAGCAATAAAAAAATTAAAACATTATTAAAATTTTGAAATTATACATGAAAAGTTCACAATGAAAAAATAAAGG
Source organism: Ricinus marginatus (assembly GCA_028565995.1). Classification (NCBI taxonomy): domain Eukaryota; kingdom Metazoa; phylum Arthropoda; class Insecta; order Psocodea; family Ricinidae; genus Ricinus; species Ricinus marginatus. The sequence goes on from JAOWBB010000001.1 coordinate 1,920,234, forward strand.
AAATTTTTAAAACGCAGGAAAATAACTCCTGCTTTTTAAAAAAAAAGAGGAAATTAGAAAGAGTTGTAATTACTTAAATTGTTTATTGACTAGGAATGAGATGACTACCAACGGGAAAGAAATTGCTTTTTAGAAACAAAAAATTAATTAGAATTGTTGAAGAGTGAGGAAAAACGACAGATATTATTTGTCCGGGAGCTTAAAGAAGATTTAAAACCGAGTCAGTATCGGGAAACATCATAAATAAAACATAGCAAACTAAGATGTAAACTTCAGAATGTATGAATTTAATACAATAGGCGATGAAAAAATATATCAAACATTTTTAAAAAATCTGTGCATTGATGTTGTCGATAAATCAGATAAATACGTAAGATAAAGTGACATTTGAAAAATCTAAACTTATATATAAATATCTTTAAAGCGCTAAAAGAGATTGGTGAGTGTACTTTTTTAAAGAAAAAATCCGTTAGGCCGAAGATTATTTATATCTGCTATGATATATAATATTAGTATGGAAGTATAAATGAAGGTTTATAAATATGTACACTAGAAGCTCGTTCCTCGATTCCACGAGCCACATCGAATGAAGACTTCCAGGGAAGTAAATTATAATGAATGTTTTTCAAAGTTATTTCGAAGTTTCCACAACAAAGGAAACTTGTACAATAAATAAGGCATCTGAAAACAAAGTAATTTTTGTGTATGACATATGTAAAGCAACCGAATAACAATAGAATTCGTGAAAGAAGTTGTGAAGAAAAGAACTTAGTACAAAACCTCGATTTACTGTGAATTTAATCACGAAGTTACAAGATCATTAGCACGTACAGTAAAAATTTAAGAACTGGTTTTTTCTAAAGTTTTATCGAAGAAGAAAGGATTTATAACATGAAATTTTTGAGACAATTCAAATTGAGGAAAAATTTTGCTTCAGGAGGCACCGAACATTTATCAGTTACGATAATGATAAGTGGGAAATCTCTCTCTGAGCAGCGTGATACGTTGCAGTTAGCGTTAAATTTGGAAATCTATGGAAAAAAGAAGATAAAATCTTGGAAAGTACCCACGCTCTCAAAGCTCACGACCTAACACTACTAAAAGTAAGTAATTTATAAACCTTCAAGTGGAAATCTGATGAAGGAAGGAGAGAAATCTCGTAAAGAAAATAGGAAACCGTGAAAAAGAGCCATGTTGGGAAGTTGCAATTTGCAGAACAAGGTTGAAAAATGTTCTATTACAGTCAAATCTGAATTTTTCTTACGGGAAGAGAATAATTCCAGGCAGGAAGAGAGAAAAGTTCAAATCCAAAAGATAGAGGATTTAAAAAAATCAATGCATTTGTTCTTTTCTCAACTCTTTCAAGGTTCTTGAATCCGATTCTCCTCAAGAATTGATCCCATCCAGCAATTTCAATCTCCACACGTCTTCTTAATTAACTCTAAACGTGTGCCCATAACCTCAATAAGGCACTAATTTAAGACACCATTTTATAAAAGTGATGTTCTTTTACTCGAACTAAACTGGTTTTGTGCCATTTTTTCCTTATACTTCAACATTCAAGAGTTTTTTTTAAAAGAATATTCAGTAAAAACATGCTATTGGCAGGGACTTCTAAAATATTTTTTCCATCAAGTTTAATTCAATTAATCCCTTGACATTGTAGTTGTCACCAATATTTTCGATTAAAATGAAAGGAAACTCAAATTTCCGGTAACTTGCAATAAACAGCGTAAGAATATAAGCCATTATACTAATGTTATACAAATTAATCATTCAATTTTCTTTCTCCCAGCTGAATGAAAATTTTAATATATTATCTACATAATGAGCTGTGCCAAATTATAATTCTTGGTTCTGACAAGGGGCAAAATTTCTCTTTCAGCATGTATTAATTTATGTAATAATTTTATAATCGAAAGTCATATGATTGAAATTGCCTAATTTTTGATCCTTTATGAAGGAGTAGAGCTTGATATTTATTACACATCACAAGAAAATATAAATTTCTTACATTTTTCCAAACACCGAAGAAACTGATTTTAATTAATTTCTTATTTACCTTCGCATCGGACAATTTAAGATAATTCAATGAAAATATATTAATAAATATGCAGATATCTATTTTATGGGGTACTTAATGTAATTTCGTTTATGCCCAAGAGCAGTGTGTTATGAATGTGATAAAAAAATGTATATCACGAATTGCATAACATTTTTTTTTATTATTTTAAAAATAACACAATTAGTATTTTCTGAAATGTGTTTTACATATATCACATAATTATTGTAATATGGATAATAAACTGTACTATTTATATAAACAATTCATTTGAGCATTTTTCTGAGTTGATGTAAAACCGATTGATCTTATTACTCGGTCAGGTTGTTGTTAAACAGGGTTAAAAATCATTATTCATTCTCAATTAAGGGTATTAAGAGGATTCAGTTCACATTCTTTGTAAATAATTATAATCTACTTTTCTATGGTCCATCTTTCATGGACAATTTTATTGACCTCTAAGGCAACTTTATATTTTGCATAATGAGTAAGCTATAATTATTAATATTAATTGAATAAATAAAAGTAAGATTTTTTTCAAAGTAAAGCTATAAGAAAAGGAAAAGAAGCAAAGACTGTATAAAAAAAGAAAAAAATAATGCTTGTAATTGCTCAGATTGATACCCTTGACCTAGAATAATTATTATTGTTGGGATAAATTATTTTCCTTATATATTTACTTAATTTCCATATAGAAAGAAAATGCCTAATGAAACGAAATATTTAAGGAATGTAAATAATGAAATAAATAATAAAAAAAGAATTTGCAAAGAAAAACTTTTTAACATGGCTCAATAAGCAAAATTGATTTAATGGTAAATCTGGAATTTCTTTCACAGCCCTATTAAATTTGATTATTTTTCACAAAATATTTTTAAGAACTGTTGCAAAAGGTAAGAGTAACATATGTATCTTAGATTAAACTAATTCACTTTTCGAATGGAATATATTAAAATCCTGTGTTCGAGAGTAATGCATCGTGCTGTAATCTCAAAAATGCTGGCGAAATTCTTCATTATATTTTAAGATTTTTCCGCATTAAACAAAAATATCAAAACATTTTATCAATATTTTGCGTTTCGAATGCAACATTCATTAGATACACGTACTTAACAGAACAATATTATCATGATATTTAAGAGGAAATTTCTATTCATACTAAGCTCATTAGAAGTCTGAGATTGATGAATGTTTAATGTTAAAAATTTCCTTTTCATTATGGAAATCATTTCATTAAGCTGTGTAGACTGGAGTCAGAATCTAAACCTGGAAGTAGGAAAAATAATCCATACCAAATTCAAATTCTTTAGGAAATAAACGCATTTTCTCCATTTGTTGCTGGTGATGGACATTTTAATAAAAATCTTAATTAGAATCTGCCACGAGAATAATTTATCTTATTAAATTTTCAATTAGAATCTTTAGTAATTATCAAGCGTGATTGTCGATGCCATCAATTTATAATCGTTTAGTTATAAATTCGGATTAAAAATTAATTTTGTACCCAAAATCAAGGCATTTTTATATGAGGGATTTCCTCTTAGGAGGGCTACGTTTCAGAACTCCTTAAATGGGTGAAAAGGTGCGAGTCGGCCTGCTGACTGCATGAAAAGGATCGATCTTCCTTTCCTTTCAGGAAAATGTAATCAATTGACGGTTATTTATTCCTCATCGCAGAAACAAGAACTAGATGATTGCCATCTTCCAAACGTTCATAAGTATAAGTGCAACCTCAGTTTCTTTACAGTATTCTCAGCCATTTTGTGCTTCTTCGCTTTCCTTAAAAGTCCATAGACATTATTTTTGTTCATTCTAATTTATTTTTCTTTGATTTGATTCTCCGGAATCTGGAGGAAATTTCTTGATTCTATTTTCTTCTTTTGATCCTCCGGAACGCTGGAGGAAATCCGCATTTGGGAAATTGAATCACTTAAAAGCGGCTTCAAATTTTTCAGCCATTAAATATGCCGGCGAAGTCATCTGCTGTCACTTTCATTCGTTATCAAAGTTCTATTAGGGCTCCTGAGTAATTTGATTGCTGGCTTCTTCCCGATGTTTAGCCATCGATCTCTCCAATTTTTTAATTGTTACTTCCGCACAGCTCTCGCATATTGCATATTACCATTCAAACTGTGTTATTTATCGTTCGAATATATTTTCCAAATGTTTTATTTTAATGAAATACGTTTCAAAACTTATATAATGGATCCGAAATTTTCAAGCATGACATCTTGTTTTCGAATAATATATTACAATTTTACTGCCCTAGATCATAATTGTAAACTAGATATGAAATGATTTATTTCCTTCCACTCAAAATCTTGTTTAACACTCTAAGTAAAAATAACTTTTAACCTGATGGAGTTTTAGAATATATGAAAAATTGAACATCAACTCTTTTAGCAAATGAAGTAAAAAATTATTTATGCCTCATATTTACCTATTGATGCAAAATTTAAACAGAAAGAAGTTTTTATTTTTATAAATAATATCCGTTCCCATCTTAATATTACACCTATTTTACCATAAAAAGATATTTATATTCCGGCACAAATGATACTGATTTAAGCCAAATTAGTGTTGAGTGTTTATCATTATTTATTTAAAAAAACAATTATTAATTAGTTTTATAATTTTTAGTTTACAGATCACTTTATGGGCAATGAAGAAGTAAAATTATATCTGGAGTATGTTTTATTTTGTAAAAGGATTGAGAAATACTTTAGAGCAATAAAATCACAAATTAACAAATGCAAAATGTTGTTGAAGATACATACAATTCTCCTTTGGCAAGTCTAAACTTTATGCCTTTATCAACGATCTAAACATGATTTAATTAGAAATGTGCTTTTACGGTGGAATATTAGTTGCCCAGCAAGCGCAATAAACATCATTTGCCTTCCAAAAATATTATTTAATTTATATTTTCATATTATAAAGCTATTTACTAATTTCTCCTTATTATGATGTTCATTAAAAACCTGAGTAATTAATTGTAAAACTTTAATACTTATTCTTATTAAAAACAAAGATGCGACTTTTATAAATATTCAGGTGATTAGTATCGGGAATATTTAAATGATTCATACCAACTCTGTTCTTAAAAGCAGAATTCAATCTGTTAAGACCGAATTGCACCAGTTTAACGGAAAGTTTTTCATCAAGCTGAAAGAGAACCTTCCGGAAAATGTGCAAATTCCCAACAAACCCCATTTAAGAACGGAATGCCTTTTGAAGTTCAACTTTGTTTAAGCCAGATATCCACTTCCTTTATCGTTCTACTACAAACAGCAGACAATGAAAGTATTGCCTTGAAGATTATCTTCAACATTATCATGCCTTCGCTTTTGCTTTCATGTAATATTCCTTTCAAAAAAGATCATTTTTTCCTTTTTTATGCCATATTTAACTACTGTCAGTGAGTTTTCCTCTAATTATAAAGAAAAGAGTGGAATACCTTTGCCTTTAAATTAAGTCGGAATTCTGTTTATAAATTATCAGTGAATAATAAGATTAATTTTTCTTTCAGCAGTCTGTCATTCAAATAAATATAAGATATCCGCTGCTAATTGGCGAAAAACGCAAATTTCCTTTTACTTGCTATAAATGATTTTAAGGTTTATAGTGAATAAACCGTAAAATCTCATTTTTAGTTAACTTTTATATCTGAAGTTAAAACAGCTTGCTTGAATACATTTTTTTTCTAATTATTTCCCGAACTTATGCAGATGGCTTGAAAGAATTTCACCTGTTCTAAACAAATAAAAATTATTGGTCCTATGGCAATATTCTGTTAATAATGAATAAGGCACATGACAGAGAAATGAAAAACTAATTTCATTGCTCTGTTTCTATGCTGATTTTAAGACAACAAAATAAGTTGAAAAATAAGTTTAAAATAAAATTCGTTTTACTTCAACTGAATTAATTAAATTTCAGCAGTTTATTTTACGTTTAAATATCAATATATTGTGCGCATAAGGATACATAAAAACCATTTACAGAAAATTACATATCAAAATTTTAGATTTTTCCTCCCAATCCAACAATTTTCCAACCATCAGTAATAACGGCAATTTCACCGGAGCTTTTATTAAACCGCAATAAATTGTCCTTCACATTTTTCTGTGCATTAATAAATCTTATGTCAATTTGTCAAATTTTTTAACTAAAATCGATGGGGAAATGCGATGGAGAAAAGTAAAAACATTTTTTTTGAAAGTAAAGGAAAAATCTTAAATAATGCTATCAAAATGGAAAATTTCAAGAAAACTTAAAGCGGGTTTCTAAGTCATCGTAATATTGAAAGAACAAACAAAACTGAATTTTTAAACTATTACGATTCTTGAAGCGAAGCAGACAATATGCATAAATATGATATTTATAGCACATGCTGATGAATGATTCGAGATCCTTTGAAAAAGCACTATTTCTTTAGAATCAGAAAACTGTTCGGGCAAATCGTGAAGACTAAAGTATTGCTCCCGAATATATTTTATAATTCTAGATCCATGATAAGCAACAACGTTCTAAAATATCAAAAAATAAATGCAATGACGATAAGGATAAAAAAAATTTATCTTAAAACGCTAAGTTATGGTTTTAATGAAGAAAAATTCATACTTAAGAATCCTTTACGATTACCATTTAGTTCTGCACAAAAATTAGATTAATAGCAAGATATGTATTGTTGATGATATGATATGAATACATCTACCTTGCATAGAGAAATATCATATTAGCCTCCTTGACTTTCTTACTTATTTTTTTTTTAATAATAAAATGAAGTATTTCATATTTTTTAAATATATTCACCACAAAACCGATCTGCTCATCATGCGTTAAAGAGAAAAACAAAACCATCCGGAAACTTCGAAGATGAAGTTGAGAGACAGAAAAATGTTCGGATTAGAAAAGGATTAAAGAGGTCGATGTGGAAGCATCGCTGAAAATAACAGGATCTAAAAAGGTTTTAACTTTCGAGCGAGAGCTGTCTTTTATCTAAAATGAAAAGAAGCGAAATCTTAAAATGAGTCTTATGGGATGCTGTTTACTCAAAGGATAGACTGAAGAAGAAGAAACAAGATCGTGATGTATACATTAGATACTCCAACCTCCCGGATTTGAGACGTGGTTTATTTGTTGGGTAAATGTAAGGCAACGAGAGTCGCGGGAAAAAGGTTTCCGGAAGGAAAACCCTCGAATAAATATAAATTTTTTCATAACCGGAAAAACGAACAAACTGCTTTCAACCGTAATTTTTTTGGGACAGCAGCTCGCAAGCACGGAAAAAAAGGCATGTTTTCGAGCGATTTCCCAGAGCGGCCGCTCGCATATCTCTCAGCTTTTCTGTAAACTAAATTTCAGCAATTTCAATTACTTATGAATATGAAATTATGGCGAAACTATTCTCGAAATAAGTTTACAAATTCGAAACAGTTTGTTGAAGAAGGTGTTAGCCTCAAGTTTTGATGACATTACAAGCGCACTCACATTGAACCGAGGATTCTCGAAGGAAGTTGACGAGATTTAAACTTAATCTGCCTCGGAGATTTAGTTCCTCGGTACGGGAGAAGGAAAACTGCCTTTTGAAGGAGAAATTTCCGATCTACACTCTGCTTAAGTCAAACATGACAAAAGTCAAAAGCAATATTTAATGGCAAACTCAGTTTTAATTGAAACATGCTACTTTAATGGACAACACGCTAATTAAAATGTTATTGTTGTGCTTGCCAAGGGGAAGAATTTTGTTTGAAATGGAAATGAAATGTAGCATAAGATAGATCAGTCGCCGTTTTGCACCGTCACGTCGAACCAGAAAAAGGACAGTCACGAAAAACATTTTCAGAAAGTTTGATCAACTTCCAATTATTTTTTACTATAAAAAAAGACTTTCATTTGCCATAAAATATTTAAAAGCATTAAAACATTTATGAAGTTAAAATTTTCTACTGCACCAGTTGAAATTAATCTATTCCCTCATGGTTAGCAAATATCTAAAATTTTTACACAATCAATCTGTTTGCGGCCTTTCTTAATTTAGAAGCAGAATTCATTCGAAGATAACCATTTATTTATATGTCATTAAACAGAAATGTAAAGTGAAAACGTGATTTATTGAACTACTGAAGAAGTAATGTGCGAGAAAAATTCATTAATCATTATTTGGTTTTCAAATTTTATAAAATTTTTTCTCATTATTCACATTTTCATTTCATGTAATAAAGGAAAATTCTCCTTATGTGCAATTAGAGAACCAAGCTTATGATATAGGCAGCTCAGCCGGTTCGTTATTTCCTCAATTAATAAATTTTAACATAAAAGGAGAAGACGTTATGAAAATACCAAAAAGTATAGGGTCAAATGAACATCCGAAAATTATGTTAATTCTAAAATTAAGATCTAATTCTAAGGTGCTTTTCATTGAATCTTAATTTAGAATTGTTGCTTCTTGCAAATTGATTTCAATGTGTGAAACAGTGTGCATTATTTTAATCCGCACTAAGCACAAATCCTTCATTTTTGTCATTTTCGCCGGCTTTTTGCCTCTACATTTGAATGTAAGTTCGCGTTATCTAAAAATAAGAATTTGGTACATTAAAACAACTTCTAACTAAATATGGGGATAATAAATTACGATATAATTTCATTCAAATTATTTTTTTCCATACGGTATAAAAACCTGCAAAAGTACTTTAATGATCAAGGTGGTTTCATCAGAATATTTGTTTTTTTCAGAATAAGCTAATACACATGAAAAATCATTCCATTTGACATTCATGAATTATTCAAGCCGCAATGTGAATAATAATTTCTGGTCGGTAAAATGTCTAGACAAAGCTGATTTAAATTATTCATCTGATGAGTGAAGCATATTTTTTTGTGAATGTATGCTGCATTAAATGAAAATCATATGAAAAGGAGACCCTCTCAATGGCGAATTCTTCGTCAAGGCTAATCCAGTATCCACAGTTTTCCACAGGAAAATTATTCTAACTGAAAATTTTTGGAAAAATGAGATTTTAGAAAATTCTCTTCATTTTTTAAAATGGCTTTTCGCAAAAAGAAGTTTTTCGTTACTATATTGTCATCTTCTCTATCTAAAACCTAAAGTTGGTCTTCAAAAGTATTTTTGATCTGAAGAAGCGTATTGTGCAGTTAGATATTCAGAGTAATAAAAGCGGGATTTTTTCCATACAAATCGCAGATGATTTTCTCCTCGTCTGGTTTGTAGAACATCAGTTCCGTCTTGTCTGGGATTATTTTAAACTTAGGCAATAAAAGCTCTGACAGAGAAAATCCCATTCATCAAACTATTTATCTTTTCTCTTCTATCTGTTTATACGTGAGAGAAACGCAATTGATTTATCTCTCCAATATCGAGAGGATTGCTCCATTTATTATTATTCGCTTATTCTAAAGATGATATTAATCAAAATTTCCCCCATTATCGAAAGCTTCGATTTGTCGAAATAATTTTAAATCCGATGCTTGAATGTTAATAACTAAACATTAACAAGCACGGTAAATAACAAGAATTGCTACGGATAAGCTTGTTCGCACACATTGCGACGATATGTTTTATTTAATGCTAAAAATTAACAAACATAATTTATTCCTTCCTTCACCTTGTATTCCAATTTCAAAATTTATTTGATTCAACAATTTGAACCTCGAGATCTATTTACAGACAGAAATTCATGATTTCCTCAGAATCAAGCATTAAACGTCAGCTTAACGCTGCTGCAGATATAAAAGTATGCAGTGGTGTATTGCGAAGATGAAAATTTCAGCATTCTTTTTATCAAAGGAAGGAAATCCTAAGTTGAGGGAAACCGAGTAGAAAAAGTTTAGTAACGCAAAAGATAAATGACAAGAACTAATCCGATTTCGAATTGTAAATAGAGCCACTAACCGTCGGCAGTTATATAATGTAATGGTAGGAGAATAACACAAAACGGCAACTGGTTAATGCAAATAAGCTTCCAAGGGAGGGAAAAGGTCTAAGCGGTGAATAATGAAAATGCCTTGCTCGTCACAATGGCTCATCGCAACCTTTAACTCCTTCGTGCCTTTGGGTTTCTTTTTGCCCAATCATCAATAAGGCCTCACCGTAAGATCCTTTTTTTAATGAAATAGAAATATGAATGGAAAGTCTACTGGAGGGATCAGGATAATGGGAAGATGATGGCGCCCGCATCCAGCTCAAGTGCTGCCTGCATTTCGAGACAAAAATTTTCACGAAACAAATACGTTTTATTATTTTTAGTCTTGCAAAAAATTATAACGATTTTATATGAATAAATGCGCTTTCGCGATGGATTTTTGTATTGCCCAACAACGTAAAAGGATGTACATAAAAGAATAAAGCCAAAGAATTTGGTTCCATTACTTCATTGCTAGAATAGATAAAACGAAATGATGAATATGCTGTGAATTTTAAAACATCTGCTTACAATGCATTACAAATATTTCGGCTGTAATTAATTATCATTGTGGACGATAAATTTAATTTGTCTAAAGATGTTTTTTTATACCCGGAAGCATCATTAGGATTAGAATAATATATTGTGCCGTACGGGCATATAAGTAATAAAGCGCCTGGCAAAGGTAGAATTTTTCGTATAAAAGTTACCAAAAAAAAAAAGAAAATTTCATTATTAATTCATGAAATTATGACCTAATAACATTGACGATTTTTCCATGACAAAATTTCCAGGTTCAGCCATAACGCATGAAAATTTAAATTTTCCATAGCATGTATTATTTGCACAGGCTTCCTTTCCATTGGCACCTCGTTTATTTTGTTCACGTTAACAATGTCACACATAAAATTTTTCAACGAAAAGCGACGTTTTTTACACTTTTTCCATATATTCTCAATTTTTGCTTTCTGACTAGAACATTCAAGAGAGGTGATCCCGACATTTTAATTCCGCGATTCAATCGTTAATAAAATCGTTGGGAAAATCTTTTGTTCCCCACGTTTACGATCTTAGACAGTCTTCAATCAAAGTTATGAAATAAAATAATGCAAAATATTTATTAAATCGAAAATGTCTCCTAGTTTGAAGCGTTACAAAACGAGAACTGAAAAACGGAAGCCATTTCATGATGTGGTTCCATTCTGTTGCTTTGGAATTTACATTTCTCTGGCGTAGATAATTTTAGAAAAATTCTTGTTCTCAAAAAAAAATTCTCACATATTTAATATTTTGCCTTAAACCACAATATGCTGAGACAGTTGATTTCATTATAAAAGTGAAGCTATCATTTTTCAAAAAAAAAAAAAAAACCTTGCCTTCTGCAATAAATCGAATTCACAACCTTATTTTTCGATTCGGCCCTAAAAACTAAATTTTAAATTATAAAAAACCTTAAAGTTTTTGCTAAAATGAGATTGGTTTTTTAATTCTGTGGTTTGACAATTCTGTTTTCGCTCGTTCAAACTGGTCATTATCAAATTTTTTTATCTAAGTAAAATAATTATCCACTAATTTTTCTAAAACAATACGACTGGGAATTCGGGAATATTATTTAACTCAGATAAAATCGAACAGTTAGAACATTTAATGAATGTGTATAAGAAAAAATTTTGCTTTCTTACGATAAAAAAAAATATAGAAGAACATGAAATTATTTAATGAAAGTCTTGAATGATGCATTTTAAAAAATTTTATGTAATAATAATAAATTTTCCAAAACGAAGTTGGCTCGGATTGTTATCCATCTCTCGATCCAGCACCAATAAAAAAAATCGCAAAGCGAATTATATTTATTCCGGAGGTTCCTTTTACGTAAGTCGACTGTTTGAATCTGAATATCTTAATGCAGCCACTATGCATCATTCCTCTCCCTTCTTACAGGAATTCATTCGAAAGTCAGTTTTCCGTTAAAACCTTGCACCGATTCTTATTCAGCGAAACCGAAACCGTGCCAGTACCCTGCAAGAGGTGAAGAATGGAAAGGGAATGAGCAACGCAAAGAAATTCAACCGAGAATCCAGTTGTGAACAATCTGTTCCAGCAGTCAAACTTTTTGAGAACGATTAAGACTTACAATTGTTGGTTAGCCTTCGGATTATTAGTAACTTCAGCGCACGGGAGTTAATACCTTTTCCTTACGGTTAATCCCGTTCCGAACACGAGAGGCGAGAGCGATTTTAACCGGTTACACAGGTGAGAGCTGATCGCAGAGCTCGGAAATAATCAAGAACCAATTGATGCTGCGACATTTTATACAGAATCGTGCGTTAATTATCTTCTTCGTTCGGGCAGAAACTCCTCCAAGAGTGTTCAAAATCAAGTTATAAACGATGCAAATTTGTTGATTTTTAATCCTTTCGCGATCCGATGCCGCACTTCTCGATTGCCCGATCGTTATATTTCATCCGTAAACCGAACATTTGTTGTGCTGCAGAAAAAACTAAAGCGCAAATCGCCCGAAGTTTAACAACTGATGCTTACGTGCAGAGACTCGGGAGGGTTGGCAGACTTTAAATTAAAAACTTAAGTAACTTAGTTGTTCAAATTCTTCAAAAGTCAGCCTTTTGAAATGATCCCCGGTCCTTCCAAATTTTGTCACCAAACGGTCGGTCTCGAAGCGAAATTTTCCGAAATTTTCCACATTCCAGAAGGAGGAAAAATAAGAATGCGAGGCTTCACAATCGATTCCCGCACGAGGCTGCGTTCGCAGGAGCAGGATGCGAATCCCGCAAAGACGGGAAAGGAGAGCCTCAAAGACTCGCGTGTAGCTGGTCCGGGAAAATGAAGAATTTATTCATTTGGGACAAAAAAAAAAAAAAAAGTGGAATAAATATCGCGCTGTTGTATTAATTTATATTTTAACTCGATTGTGACATTTAAAATGGAAATTTTCATTTTTTGATGAAAATGTAATTTCGGAATGTATTTGCAGTGCCTAAAAAAAGCAGAGAAGTTGATTGAAAAACGCGGTCGCTCGTGATTGCGCTCTTTCTGCTCGCAAACTTTTTATGATGAAACATAAATAACGGGCAGAAAGAAAAGCCGAAGGCGAAAGCAAACGTGGAAAATGTTTTCCGCCGGGGCTGACCAAAATTTTCTTTACCGACTGATTTCTTGAATCGTGATAAAATAATCCTGTTTTCTTCTGGGAGACGGACTCGCGAGAAACCTTTTCTCCGTGCCAAAAATCTTATTTCGAATTTCTTACTTTTTTTTCTCTCCGAAATCGAATTTTCCCGGTCCATCAAAATCTCTTGTCAGTTTCATTTTGTTAAGAAAGAATGGGATTGATTCGACTGAATTATTATGTTAACCTTAATATCGATCCTTTTCCCCAAGCCGAGCGTTTTTATTTGCCTTCCACTGATTATATTCAAAGTTCCTTCGGAAAACGCATAAAAGGACCGATTCCCCGATAGTTTTTTTCCCCCATTCGAACGAAATCCTATTAGCGCAGGTTCGCCCGGAAGGTTCACCCACTTTTCGGTGGTGGAATCACTGAGCGATTCGAAGCCGCGGCCACGAGCTCGATGGCAACTCCACGGAGAACGCGGTAAGGATCGTGATGTGCTGCTTAACTCGCGGCCACTCGCAAGAAAACGTATCTCGAATGCATCAGCATTTTCCGGACAATCACGAAGACACCCCAGCACTGCTTCGCTTTAATTTGCCGATTAAAATACATGATTTGCCGAAACTGCTCCGGGCAAGTGAAATTTTCGAAACCGAAAGGTAAAAAATCTCCTTTTGAAGTTGGCTGAAAAAAAAAAAAAAAAAAAATCTTATTGCGGCATGTTCGTTGCCTCGGAAAAGCCGTCTCCTCAAACAAAACTAAAATTTGAAAAGAAAAATTTTCACGCTCTGAGCCGCTCGAAATAACACGAACCGATAAATGTATATTATCTCGGCAAAGCGACAAAGAATCTGTTCCTCCGGAGCGAAGACCGATTCGGGTAATTGCTGCTCAAAAGCAATTTTTTACGGAGATGTACCTGGAGCCCCCCAGACGACCAGGCACGAAAATTGGAAGATAATTCCGCTTCACTACCGAAAGGGCGAAGACTTTAGTTCAATAATTTATTCCATTCTGTTTAAAAATGAGGAGAAATATCTTTTTGTATGGGACGAAAACAAATAAGTTCCATCTAAATTAAGGTGAGTAATGTGAATTTGTTTAGAAACAGGTTCCTTTCTTTTTATTCCTCTTCCAATAGAAGTAAAGCCTTTACATTCAAAATCTAGGTCTTTCAATTGCTTCATTGTCCGATGTTTATCAAAACAGAATGAGAGTGAAGTTAAAATAAAAAGAAAAATGTTTACATCTGCCTGGCGGGTACCAGCTGAAGATCATCCTTACAATTAATATTCCGAATAAACTAATAGCGATATAAAACAAGTAACCAAGTTGAAATTGACTTTGGAGACCGTCTTTATCGGATTAAAGAAGAGTTCGACCCGAAACGTTGATAATCCGTCGCTAAGAATGGGGTAAGAAATTTACATGTATTTTTAAATAAGAAAATGTAAAAGCGGAAATTTTTTATAAATTTTCCCTTCCGCATTTGCACGATGTAAATTGAAGGCTGTGAAAAATGTAAAAATATACCAAATCTGTGTCATTTTCTCGATCCCCAGCTTATGAAACAGTACATTAATTTAAGGACTTCTTTCGGAAGTTATCGGAGTAGATACTTTTTTAAAAATACGATCCTGAGACATTTTTTTTTTTAAAGTGCTAAGCAAACTTTTTAAGTTCTTACAGTAATTAATTTAAACAGAGCGAAAAAATTAAAATTTCCCGAAAAGTTCCTCCCGAAGTAAGAAACCGTCGGAAATTTGCAGGAGGCAAACTTTCGCTCAAAAGGAAGAAAACGGCCCCAAGAGAAATTTATGTATTTATTATTTACTTTGTCTTTTTCGTGGTCGCATAATAAATTCTGAAACATTTCGGGACTCGTGCGGCCCACTGCTACCAACGGTGCGCCATCAAAAGGATGCAAACGGAAATTGGAATCGACACTTTTGCCCGGTGGAAAACTAAAAAATTCCTTCCGGTTGCACAATTCAAAAGACAAAACTTTCCGCCTTTTCCCCCCCGGGACCTTCCGGATTTGAACTTTCCCTTTTGGCATCGGCTTTTCCCGATGACAGTTTATCGTTTGGAGAAATTGTCCCCGCTCCCCGTTTCCCCATCCGTCACCTTCATCCTAAGACTTTTACCGGATTTTCCGATCCTTCCTCACGGACTCGGCGCTTTTCCTCCCCCAAAAATCCACCTTCCTCCCGCGCATTTAAGCGGAGCCGGTCCGGAAATTGCTTCTTCAATTTTCCCAAAAGCGGACACCGACGCCGTGCTGCTTGCATGTGAGTTCAGATTTCTCCCGTGATGTTTCTCTGGGCCGGTTGCTACTTCCTGCATTTGTGCGAGGGATCGATTCCCGTCGAGCGCAGCAATCAAGTCGGTTTGGAGAGATCGCAAAGCGAAAATGAAAATTGTATTTAAAAAGTGAAAACAAATCTTGTCCGTAATGATGAACGTTGTTTCAAAATTCAGTTACGCATCTAATTTAAAGAAAATCTTCCTCGGGATTTTTTTTTTTTTTTTTTTTTACTTTGAAAAATTACGAAAATTCAAAATGAGCACCTTGGAAAAAAGTTAAGAAATGCAGTATTCGACCCCGCGAGGCTTATTACAAATCACTTATGAGAGACTAACATAAGGCTTTAATTACTCCGTGGAAATATCTTTTTTTCTTTTTTAACGAAAGTTCCAGAATTTTTTACCCATTCTGCATTTCAAAAGCGAAATATTTTATTTCGATTTTAAATTATTTTTTCAAAAAATCCGCGTTTGACAAATTTGAAATTGAGCCTTACTCCTCGATGGAAAAATATTTCTAAAATAAATTAAAGTTTCTCTCCGTATCTGGCAATGTAAAATTTAATGCGAAAGAATCTAATTTAGTATTAAAATCGATCCCAATTTCTACTGAAACATCCATTTGGAAAAAAAAATATATATATATATATATCTGTTCTAACGATCCATACAAAGTGTTTTAAAGACCAACCTAAATTAAGACGAAGTTCAAACCCATTTGATATTTTCGCTATGATTTTCATATTTTTTTGGATGGTGATACCTTGTTTGTCATCAATTCCGCTTAGTTAGTTAGAATATTTAGTTACATGCCATTAATGATTAGTTTTTCCGCCCGACATACCGTAATGATATAAGCAATTGAGAGACACCGATATTGTATTTATGAATCTGCTTCAGAGCCTATTTCAGCGACAACAGCGTGCATTTCGGGTGAAGGATCCATTTCGTAGAGCCTCCCTAAACATAATAATGCAAGCTTCGTGCGTTTAATTATACTGTCAAATACGTTCTCCGTTTCGGAGGAATATCTGAATCGAAAAACATTAAAAAGTTACTCATTTACTGAAGATCATTATAAACTTTTTTTTTTTTTTAATGCTGACTTCGGATATCTTTTATCAATGTCAAATTTGTCCTGTTGTGGAATATAAAATCGGAAAAATTTCAAACAATTTTTTTTAGTTTAAGAAGTACATGCATAACGTAAACATCATTGAGAAATCCTACGTTGGAAGTGCAGACGTTTTATGCTTTTCACTCAATTTTCGGCGCTTTTATTTCGAGACGCGGAGAAACAATCCCCGCATTCGATCTCCGAATACAGTATCTCACAACATGGTGCTAATGCCCATCACCACGGCTTCCTCTCTCCATTCTTCGGCTCCGTACTTTAATCCTATTCCAAAGTAATGCAATCTTTTCCGATAAATTCACCTACCGGTTCCGAATTTGCCATTAATCTTCCTTAACAGTCATACACGTAGCTTTCCCTATTAATCACTCTCCCGGTTGCCACGAATTTCATTCCCAGCGATAGAGCCTTTCCAAAAAAAAAAAATCTCTTTTTAATGGAGCTTCTGGAACGCAAATTCCTGCGTCCGATGGCTTCGTGTTTTGGACAGCGAAGCGACTTTATCCTGATTATCTCCCGGAATTTTCCTTCTTCGTTGAAATTCCAAAAAATCATTTCTGTTTTCACATTCCATTTATGCGCTTCCGATTGAAAAGTTCCCGGGAAACAGCCGAACATTTGTATCTCGCAAAAATTTATTCTCGCATGTTTTACTTAAGTCAGAACACGTTTATGAAACTCTCGCAGGGATGCCTCTCCAGTTTGTCGTTATTAATCATCTGATTTGCATCTTCATTCTCTTCTTAACAAAGAAACTTTCTGGAAAATCTCGGTTAGGATCCTTTCCCGAGCTCCCCGCGAAACAGTTAATTTAATACTTATGAAATGCTCTCATCATCATTAGTCAACGTTGACAGATCTCGAGTAACGTGGAATTCACTTTGTCATTGTGAATTTAGAGGTATTTGAGAAAGTTATTTTTTCTTCATCAATTTTTCAAAAATTTTTACTCGTATTATGTTCCATTAGCACCGTTTTTCTCGCTCAAAATGTTAAAAAAAAAAAAACTATTCCTAAAGCTTTTAATGCCTTTGTAAAAAAAAAAACCAAAGCAATTAATCCTTTTAGACATTAAATAGCTCACCAGATTTTCCAATTACATTTTTATTAAGTTTTCAGACCAAGAAAAAGTTGTGATTCATCTTACGTCTATTAAAAGATCATCAACCTAGGTGTCTCCTTTTATGATCCATTCAAGTGTTTCTACCATTCCGGTGTTTCATTGTAGAAGATTTTTAACAAAGGACAAAGATGTTGTTTTTTTCTTTTTCTCTTATGGCCTGGCGCTCATCGTACCTGAATGTGGTTATTAAATGGGTGGGTTATCGGCTAAAGGTTGACTATGATTTCTGCATTCTACGATATCGTTTTCATTTAAATTCACTGATTCAAAATATTAATTGTACAACTGACCTAAATGTTTATATTTTTCGCTTGCTTTTTATTGATTCTCAAATTTTGACCGAACGAACCCTTTGTTTTCTCTCGTATCAGAGATATTTTTCCTTCTTCCCTTTCTGTTTTTCAAATCTTCACTTTTTCTTTGACTTCCCTCTTGTCAAGACAAGACAAAAAGACTTGCATTTTTTTTCATAAGTGTTGCTGTTTTCATAAGTGCAATTAATAAATTGCACTGTTATCACAATTTTTGTGCAGCTTTTGTGTCCCGACATGAATGCTTTTCAAAAATTTTACATAAAATATTACTTATAAAAAAAATTTACGTATAAAAAGGAACCGTAACAAGGTAGATCTTAAAAAAGAAATACCGTGTTTAAATAACGTCTCTGCAATCACATCCTTTCAAAAGAAGAAAAAATTGGTTTTGAAATGCTGTAGCCCAGCACAAAAGTGGAAAAAACATGGTTTCTCTAGACCGTAACAAATGATTTGCCATTTCTGTAGCCAGCAGCAACACCCGGGAATTTCCTCCTTGAATCAAACTTTCTGAAAACTTTTGTATCCTTTATCAAAAAAACTCGCATGACCAATAAGCAAAATATATCTTTTTTTTTGGATCATACATCGCATTTCCATTTGACTCCCTGTGTTATAAAACATCGTGCATATATTTGATTTTCAGTCTTCAAATGCGTTTTCCAAAAATAAAACATTCATGTATTTAGTAATATATGAATTTTGCCCCGGAAATAGGTTAGTTTGAGAATATTTCAGATAAAAAAAAATTGGATCGCGCTTGCAAAAAAAAAACTGAAACATGAAATATTATAAGAAACAGTTTGCTTTTAATATCTAAAATATATTGTGCTTTCATTATATTCAGTTCTCACGATAACGGTTAAGCTTTATATTATAAAATTACTGAGCTTTAACGTAAATTTTATCGAACTGAAAGAAAAATATAAACTTAAATATTGGGATCCTTTTAGATTGAAATAATCTTATCCTGGATAAGTTAAATAAAGATCCTTATATGAGTTGTGCTTTCGGAAAGAGTAGATGCAAAGGAAACTGAGGATTTAAAAATATGTAGAAAATCCGAAGCTGATAAGGATGATGAATTTTTGTTTGATGTCTAGGTTTACTTTTATTTTCTTTTACATATCGATAAATGGAATCAACTTTCGAAAATTTACTTTAGCTGAGAGCAGAATGAAAAAAGTCACTGCATGATGCAGAAATAAAGGGAGACATCTAAAAAGGCAAATTTTCAAAATCAACTCTTTTTGAATCATTGAAAAGAGTTTTGTTTGCTCTTTTGATTCGTATCAAACGATCCCAGGTGGAAGGGAATCGATTAACAATAATTAAAAGGTCTCCTGAACTCGTTAGCAAATCCATGAAAAAACTTAAAAGAAGTTATTAACCTGCTTAGCTGAGATTGCTGAAATGGAAAAGAGATTGGGAGATTACTTTGAGTTTGTACCAGATCTTTTCATCTTTTTACTCCCGGGCATTATCATTAGGCGTAATGCTTATTTCTCAGGATGAATACCATGACCATACCAAGTTGCTTGCTCGGATCATCTTGCCGGTAATCTGGTACATCCGTTTTGTACCTGTAGAGTTACCTAGAAGAGTGACGAATCTCATTTGTGATCCTGAAACCTTTCTAAGTTTCCCCTTTCCCTAAATTGCATTTTAGATTTGCGGAAAATTCAATTCCGTCCACGAGTCATTTTCATTCGTATCAATTACCTAATCTGAATGCTAACTCCCTTTTTGGCTGTGCTCTTGTTGAGGAATGATTTTACCTAGAGCTCCTGAAAAAAAAAAAAAAACCGAAGGAAAAACCAAATTTCCATAACCGGAATTTAAATTTGGTCCGTATGGTAAATGATTTGAGTAATGTAGAACCCTTTTAGCATAGCAAACCTGTGAGTTAAGTTAAACTTGATTTATTACTTAGGAAAACTGTGGGAAAATCGATACATCTTAAGGGTTTGAAATGCAAAAAGTTTTTTTCTTTTATTAAGTTTGCATTACTCCCGGGAGATATCAGTTTTTAATAAATCAATAAGTGTCTGTTGGATTTTCTCAAATGCAAAATGTTGCAGTTGAAAATATAAAAAAAGCAAAATATCAAAATCCATAAGAATATCTTCTTATTCGGTTAAATCCTTTTAAGCTACGTAGAAATGCCCTGTTCTTGGTTCGTTAAGGTTTCTTCAGCATGAATTTCCTTTAATAATCTAGACTTATTATGACTTTCGAAGTCATAATAAAGTCACCCAAAAAAGTAATCTTTTATAAAGTCTTACTTACTCTTCATTCAGTAATAACATTTGATGATCGCGATTATTTATTCTCGAACTTTAGAACATTTGTTTCGAAAGCCGATGAAAACCTAAAATATCAAAATTTCTTTACAATACATCCACCTAGTTAAATTCCTTTTTCAAATAGAAATTTTAACAGAATTCGATCGCAATGGGCACAAAAGGAAATTTTTGAACAAATACCCATAAATTTTCCATCTTTTCCCATTTCCAATAATTTTTTTTTACGTTAAAAGTATTTGTGATAGATGAGAAATTACTTTTTCAATTATATAAAAAGCATGTATTTTCCCTACTACGTATTTCCTACTAATTTACCAGTTAAATAGCTTAATTACATTATGATCCCAAGGAATTTGATTCTTACGCATTGTTTCGTTCAGTTTATTAGTTAAATTACCTATTTATAAAATAACATTTAAGTCTTTTATATAAGCAACTGCCCATTATCGAATAATCTTCCAAATATTTTTTTTATTTAATATTAAGTGCCACCCAAACATTAAAAGCAGCAAATGTCACTTAGACCTTAAACTTGTGGGACTTATAGCTTTGCCATCAGAATTGTCTCCCTAATATGCCTTTGGTTTGTAGCAAAATATTTTATTGCAAATGTGTGCAGAAGAAGAATGGAGTTTTCACCTACGGTTATTGGTTTTTCCGAGTATATTAATACTTCGCCAGGATGAAATAAATATAAAAAGTTTTATTTACATATATTTAAATACTTAACTTAAATAATTATATATCAAAGAATTAAGAATCTACATATTCCTTTAAAAAAAATTTTTAAGCAAAACCATTATATCGTGTGCTTTTCAACTTACTACTCGAGACAAAACTGTCAAATCAAAGTTAAATAAAGAATGACGGGAACTGAGATTTATTCCATGCCGATCATAAATCTAAATCTTTCTTTCCAAAGTATGGAAATTTTTTTAAATTTCATTCCTTTTCTTGTTCTTTTTTCTTTAAATTTTTTCTCCAAATATCAAATTCTGCTTTCCGATTATTTTTCATATTTTTATATTCAAAAAAAGAGGAATGCAATCACTTTCCCAGTTTTTCTTCCTATTTCTCCACTATGATAGAAAAATATTTTAAATGATTTGATAAATTCATCGTACCAATATGCCAAAAAGCAATGAAACACACTCAAAGTAGCTCTCAAGTCCATCATTTATATAGCCGAGACATAAAATATAGGAAAGTGATTTTTATGAGAAAGGAGAATTATGCACATGATCATTATGTTTTTTAAACGAAACAATTTGAAAATAGCGAAGCCCTTTCCAAATAGATAAAATTGGTATAATAAGTAAAATTTATTTTTTAACTAAAAAATACCTATAATGAATATTTAAAATTTTTATTTTCTTTTTTTTGTAATTTATTTGAATTTTTAACCTTCAAAATTCATTTCCGCGATATATTTTGAAAAAAATATACTCTTGCAATATTAATCATTTTCCACTTCCAAAATATTGCCAGCTAAAGAACTAATTAAGATTTTTACCGGTGTAAAAGGTTAAAAATTAAATATTATTTGGGGCTAAGATGTCCAAAGTGTCGCAAAAACTGATTTCCCTCATTTATGAGAAAATTTTTCAAAATCAAGTAAAGCGCTAGAAATGAAAATTGTCTGATAAAACTTTTTCTACCTCCCATTTGCGATAGTTCGAAATACTATTTCAGATGCAAAATGAGAGAATTAGAGGAATATTTTTCAAAATTCATGGTTTTTTATTGCTGCCCGAAACTATCGAAAAATTTGCTTATCGACTTTGACATTTTTCAGAAAGGAAGATTTCATAAAGCAATCCTTAAAGCTACGATAAAATTGAACGCAGAACGAAATATAGAGACATGTAGCTCTACGAATTTAGAATTTGAGCATTCAAAAGCGCAGCATATATTGGAAATATAGACGTCATTTCAAGCTGGCCAAGCACGATCAGGTGTGTGAATTATTATGTAAAACTGAGGCAAGGTCTTCATTACTGTCTATTATATGAGACAAAAACCAAATTAGGTTAGAATTTACATCTTCATCACCTTATAAATTTGATTATTCTAATCGAAAAAGAAGAACTGCATGATCTGACGTTCGATCATTTACATTATTTCTAATGTGAAAGCCTTAACGAATTTTCAGTCAGAAATATGGTTCGACAGACATTATTTTATCATGCAATTTTATTGTCCACAATTCTTGTACTTCTCCACATATAAATAATTCTAAATATTCATCATAAACATCAAACAGAGTCTAGGTTACATATGAAACTGTAAGTGGGACAAATTTAGATAAATTTTCCTCAAACAAAACGCTGCGCCGTACATTTTCGGTGCAAAAAGATGACAATTTGCAAAACTACTGATCAATAATGTTTGAAAATATAAATTTGGCTCTTAAAATAATTTAAATTATTGTCATCATTATTCAGTTCATCAATTCCTGAAAAAAAAGTAAAATTGGTTAAAGTTTTTTTACGGAAACATTTTTTTCATCATAAAAAGATAAAATCTTCCGACGATATTACAATGTAGAAAATTATAGTTCAATCATGTTTACCCTAAAAAAGGGGGAAAAAACAAAAATACATTAAAATGTCATTTTTCTCCTTATTTTCCATGTTAGAAATTTTGTTCCCTTGCGGATATTATGATCTTTAAATTCTCTCCTCAGACAACGCAAAGTGGCAAAAAAGATTAGAATCAGGTGACTTAATAAAATAAAATATATCTGTACATAATCCAAATTCAAATACAATTTAATCAGGAGACATGTATGAAGAACCCAAATGAAATATAGATAATCGTTCCGTTTTTGAATCAGGGTGAAAAATTTTGCTTAAACAGATGAAATTAATGGATTCAAACACTTTCGATTATACATAACCGCGCATACATATATAATATGTTTGCACAATAAATTCAATATAAAATTTATAGATAAGCTCCAATGGATTTCTTTTAGAGCTACAATCGAATTATACTAACCCATTTGACTGTATGTAACAAAATATAATCTCCCAGAGACAAAATGCTACACGTTAAATATATTCTCTTCTAAACGGAAGAATATTTTATATAAATAATTAAAATGTAAAACAATAAATGGAAATTAATTAACTATTGTGTTAAACAGCATCACATGTTTTAGGCGTAGTCTATTAGATGAATTCCGCGGTCTCGATGTAAGAATAACATTCTAATAATGCTAATTTTCAGTGATCATTAGTAAAAGCCTTTATATTTGACCTAATTTATTCTGCTTTGGTGCCTGGTAATGGATTTGATACCTGATACGACCACTTTGCGAGTTATCTCTACTCTTTGTCTGAAAGCGGAACTTTTCTAATACATTAACATTCACTTTAACCCTTTCCCGGTAAATTAATTTTAAAGCTCTCTATCTCAAATTTCCATGTAAATCCTTTATTATGGCTATCTTCCCCCTTAATTTCGCATATATATGAAGTTTTCGGACTCAAGAAAACAGGAGAAAAAATTTTGAATTGAACCAGAAAGCACCCATAAAATACGGATTTAAATTTCGGTCTGAAAGAATTTTGATTGAAAGAGACTAAAATTTAAAAATAATTTTTTTCGTATTTCTTTTCCAACTAAATCATGTCACAATTAAAAGTTGTTTGACAATTAAAAACGGTTTTATAAATAAATTTACTTCGGAAACTGGAAAATAACTGACAAAAGAAGCAACAAAGAAATTAAATGAATTTTGATGAGATAAACAAGAATGTGAAACGTGCAGAGCACACGAAAGAACACAATTATGAAAAAAGAAAGCGAGGGAAAAGGCCATAAGGAAAGGTTTTTAATAAAAGCAGTAACAGAAGCAAGAAATGAATATATGAAAAACACCCTGACCACGAAATAAAAGTTTCGAAGAATACTTAAAGTAATATTATGGAAAACACGAAATTCATTTGAAGAAATGGAAAACGAGAAAGATAAAAGTACAGTAATCAAACGACCGCAAAATCCATTTTTAAAAGAGTCAAAAAGAATCTCAACGGTTGCCTCTTCAGCGGCTCTTAAGCCTTTTTTTTTTTTTTGAGAGAAGAAATGGCACAGCAGACGAAAATCAGACCAGAGGAACGGAATAAGATCAGCAGCATCAAATCAGATTTTGACGGCGTCGATTAACACGCAAGAGTGAAAGGGCATTATGATCTTATAATTACTTGTTATCCGATTGCAAAAACTTATGAGGTAAATGAGAAATTATTGGGAAGCATAAAAATTTTGCTTTATCGATGAAAAAAAAAAAAAATAAAAATAAGCTGCATCATAAAGCACAGAAAATCTTGTGAAAAACGGCAAAAACGAAATTAACTAGCTAAAGCAAAGGTTTAATTGTCACGATGAGTCGCAGCGCTCTCGGTATAAAATTGAATTTACTCTCGATTCCAAGATAGTCGCTATGTAAAAGACTTCACTTAAATGTGGAAGTTAAACTCAACCTGTAATTAAATTAAATGAGCAAAACCACACAACGTGGGAGCAGAAACATCCTCTTCCGGAATAAACCATACACTAAGGAATTCTAGAACCCCCCGACTTTGTCTAAATTATAATTTATTCGAATTCGGTCCTCTAATTTCTCAAGAAACATAATTTTATTTCCCCTTTGACTTTCTGATAACAGTCTAGAATTGGAAAGGCAAACTGAAATTTTCAACATGTGCAAACACTCGCGTTTAAAAAAAAAAAAGCAACCTAATCGCTTTAATATGTTTTTACCTCTTGGTACGTATGGTGTTAGTGTTGCTCAAGGAAAACCAAAAATTCGTTGTCTCGAAGCTAAATATCGAATAGCATTTTATTTGGGTTTGAGATACAACGACACACGCAATTCTCGTCGGTTGATGCTTCCCCCCGGTGATTATATCGATGAATAAAAAGGGAAGCACAACAAGAATCAAATTTCGCCAAGGAAATTTTCAGTCAGGCTTTTATTTTTTTAAAAAAAAAGAAATTGGTTGAAGCAAACATTTCACAACATCTTATTAACTAATTGTTTAAAAAAAATGTATTAGGTACTTTACAGCTGGGAGATCTTGAACATTTGACACTGTTGATTATCAAAAACATAAAATTGCACTGTCATTCAAAAATAAAATTTGCTTCCTTTTTTTTTGAGACATCTTAACCTGAAACGAAAAGAAATGAAGGCTAATCAGAGGAAAGTAAAATAAACAACAATGATAAGTTGATCTTTAAATATTCTCATAGTGACACGAGTCGAAACTCTCCCTTTTTTTTTCTTAACGGCAAACACTACATTAAATATGATTTCGGATACAATTAAAATTGAAAAATACTTTTCAATTTCTTAATAATTTTTTTATACGCTTTAATATGCAAATAAATTTGATTTTAATTCATTCTAAGTAAAAATTATTTTATGCTTTGATTCCATATAGAACCAGATCAAGCTTTTGCAATGTAGAAAAAAACATATAACAACATTATTTGTAAAATATTTCTTGTATGCGCAAAACCAAGTTTATTTAGAGCGAAAATTAATTGCAAGGACTTTAAAATATGATCTTTTGATCGGATGTGAAATATAAAGTGATCGATAAAGTTTTAAAGTTCGTCTCTAGTTTTCCCCGAGAGTATTTCTTAAATGTACTGTCTTAATATTTTTTTAGACGGTCTTTTCGGTTTACTTCTGCCAGTCGCTAATGTGTATAATTCTTCTGCACTTTTAAACATAATGAACACCGAGCTCCAAGAAGGCTCTCTTATTCACGATTTATCATTATTGTCTTTGTTTCCCTTTTATTCGTGCAAATCATTTAAGACTTGAATTTTATCATTAATTATCCAGCGATTCTCGCTCTCTATTTTCGGCATTCCAACTCAAGCTGTGAACATTTTCTTTTAAAGAAACGATCCTCGAAAAATAATAAACATGTTGAGCTTCATCTGTAGCAGAGCGATGAATTGGCATTTAGATGAAGTGGTCAGAAGTTTTATTTAATGGAGCCTTTTTTGTGCAGAGCATTTTATTTTTTTCTCTGGTGTTCGTTCTTACAGTTTAAAAACAATTTTTTTTTTTTATTTTCTAACTGTTTCCTTGAAATAAAAAATTATATTTTAATTTCTGACATTGTTTTTTAAACTAAAGATTCACTGTTTTAATTGAAAAAAATAATCGTTTAGCGTGAAAAAACTACTCCTGCTAGTGAAAAGTTTCAACTTTTGCAGTCGCACTTTCATAATTCACAATGTTAATTTAATCTTTTCATTCCCCAAGTGTGATAATTGCTTTTCATTCTTGAAATCCCATGTTAATCTGTAGTAGTACAAAACAATTAATGCTCACATACAGAAAGAAAAATCCTTCTAAATAACAATATTAGTCCTGAAAAGGAAACAAAAAAAAAAACGAATTGAAATAAAAATGTACGTATTGCGCTTTTTCATATTTATAACATTCAATTTTACAGAAGATTACCGCGGTTTTAAAAGTCTCGCTGAGATCCGTGTTCACTCAAATGTAGAGACGAAGAAGCGACGTTCTGAGCATGAAGACTGTTGTCACCATTTGCGGTACACTCGGAACCATCTGTTCCCAATACCTTTAAATGCAAATTCACGCTTCAAAAATATCCCTCAATATCATTTTCAAAGCCCCTGGAATTTCCATAAATTTTACGTGTGCGGAATTAAAAGAAACAGAATAAATCAATTTCGTACAATCCCTGATTTTTTACTTTAATTTTTAACAATATGGAAGCTGTCCACAACTTATTAACTTAATTCTCCACGCAAAAACACACAATAATATACTTAAGAAAGAATTAAACCAGTTAAACGTTTCAAGTGGTTTGCTAACAAAGATGTTAGATTCAACGATTTTAAATCTTAAATCAATAGATTTTCATTTATGTCGATTATCATTTCAAAAAACAAAAACTGAGACTTTTTTTTTTTTTTTTTTTTTAAATAACGGATGATTGCAGTTATAAGTTATAGCTCCGCTAATGGACCTTATTAAAGCAAGAACGTGACAGTCGATTCGGGCGGAAACCACCACGAATGAAAGATATTCAGATATACGGAGTTTAACTCGACCGCAACTCAGAATATTCCGTTTCACATGACCAAGTTGCTATTAGACAAAGTCACAAGTGCTCACTTCCATCTCGGTTGAAATTCATCCTTTATCTTGCAATATAGTTCAGAGACTTCATTCTTGTGATCTATACCTTTCAATCCGAAACAGGAAAACATCTTCATGAGTTATCACATTCACGTGGTATCACATTTTGCCAGCCATAAAATCGGCGAATTTCTTGCCGCGGTGCCGGTCAAAATTTCATAAGTTTCTGCGGCCGCAAAGGAAAAATGAAATAGATAAAATCGGTTTTAAAAAAGGTTAAATAACCGCCGCATTTTTTGAAAAAAGCATGAAACATTACATAATAAAAATTTATCATTTTGTTCCGCCTCTCTCATTGTCAGTTTCACCTAACAATGTCATCTGGAGAAAAAAATTTCCAGTATTTTTGTACGAAAACCGCAATTTAAAAGAAAATTGATAGGAAATATTTCACGAAGCGTTTTGCCACACCATGACAAAATTTCTTTTAGTTTTAAAGAGGAAACGAACTTGTCTATGAACATCCATTTTCCTATTTTCGCGATGTTTTCTCACGAACAAGATGTATCGAGATATGGAGAACAAAATACTTAAGAGGATTTTCTGGCGCCACCAGGCTAAACCTTAAAATCTAAGATTTTCTCTTTACGAACAATTTACCATAATGCACTCAATAAAATTGTCACCTTAATTTTAATGTTGGAAGTCGATAGAATGAGCTTTCTCTAAGAACATTAATTAACTTTTGCAATATTTCTCCAAATTAAATTTTTTCTTGAGAACTAAGTCAATGAACCAGAAACCATTATAGTTCTTCTATAAATAACCTTATATCATCCTAAATATAATGCATATATATGTTTATATATTCTCATTTCCCAATTTTTTATGATACAAACTTTGTTTAAATTGATTATTAACTTTATTCATCAATTTTGTATCCGTGGATTAAGCTTTTTCAATGACGTATCGAAATTTTTATCGATTTCTTTAAGCGATACATTTAAATTTTCTTAAATTTCATCTAGCAGCCACGAAAAGGCAAATTACGTTTTTTACAATAAAATGAATGAACGTTACTAAATGTATCCAGTATTAAATTAATCATGATAATTCACATTATTATTCCAAAAAATTGAATCACAAAAAATTAAAAATTTTGATCTTCTAATAATTTTAAAATGTAATGAATAATTTTCACTTATATATTCATAATATATGCATATTGTTATATTATAATTATAATATATTATATATGTTATTATATATTACACATATATATATATAATATTTGCGTATACAATATAATGTATAAATGTAAAATAGAGAATAAAAATATAATGTATAAATATAATGGAATTTATAGATATTATAATGCGAAATTAATTTTTTTTACCAGAAATCAAAATGGGACGTATAAAAATTCTAATTTAGCGACGATTCATCGTTATAAATTATTTTACAAAATATATTTCATTCCTAAGGCCATTATCTTGTAATTTTTCTTTAATATTAATTTCTATTAATTTCAATAAAATATTTGCACTGAAATTAATTTAAACGACGTTGCAATAGTTGAAAAAATTTTTTCTTAATTGTAAATTGTCCGCCTGGTATCTTGTTAGAAGACAAATTGGACCTCGACGTTTGCTGAAGCCAAACATAATGTACCTTGTAGCATTTACTGCAGTTGCTGGAATGGTTCCTGTTCCATGTAGCATTCACTCCTTTCTAGCACTAATATACCTTATATTTATTGCGAAACGCCCATGCAGAGAGACCAAGAAAAAATATTTTCAAAAATTCCATAATTTATTCATCTTTATTAGAGGCATTTGACGAAAACTTGCCTACATAGGTCAGATAAAAAATGGAAGGAACAGTTTTTTGCTGTAGCAAATTAACATTCCAAAAAGTAATCAACATTTAAAGTCCCCTCTTTTGCTGTATGGCAGAAAAATTTTAAATTTTTGAAATTATATTATAAAAAAAGTCACCATTTTGGATTTTTCATCATTACTGTCGAATTCTCTGATTCTCTGATCATTTTTATAATAATAAATATTTATAATTATAATAATGTTTTTAACATAACCAGTTTTTCCAAAACTTGGAAAGTCTTAATTTTTTTTTCCGTATCATTTATATATTAAGTTAAAAAATGTTATGAATGAGAAACATTTTTTAAATAGCAAAATTTATAAAATGTATATAATTGAGATTGTACATTCACGGCATTTGAAAGCAAAATTGATCGGACGTAAAAGTTCATCGGGAAAAAATAAAAATTCATGAATCCTAGCGATGAAATTAAAGCTGGAATATTTGATGAGATAAAGGAGAAAATTTATACTGATTTTCACATAGCGATATAATTACTTTTGTTCCGAGTTATTATTTAAAGAGTTAAATATAAATAAAATAGTTTTATATCGTATTTAATCCATATGAGCTAAGGCTCATTGAAATTTCTCTTACTAAAACCAAAACACAATCTTATGAAATTTATCTTATTTTCCTGTATAACCTTTTTTATTTACACGGATAATCTCAGAAAATATTTTACGAAAATGGTCTCTTACGAATAATTTTATTTGCAAAATAACTATATATACAATAATATTTACTCAGAATGTAAAAAAAAAAAAAAAAAAAAAAAAAAAAAAAAAAAAAAAAAAAAAAAAAAAAAAAAAGTCGATTGAAAGATTCAGTGAAATGACGACTAAGATATCCTGGCATATTTTCATGGAACCAAGAATTTTATACAAATTGTTAAGGTACATTAGAAAATATTTAGCACATAAATGGATGAAAAAATATCACCGATAGCGAAAAAGTTTCTAGTGATCGTGCATGATCGAGAAACTTATATTTAAAAGACTTGAATAATATTGGAGCAATTTGAAGCTTGTGTTTTACATATTGAGCCACTCTCGTATCATACAGCACACAAAGCAGTAGGAGTAACCCTCAGTAGAAGATTTTCTTAACCGAAAGCAAACCCTTGGAATTACTCCAACGGGCATTATTATTGTTGATCTTCATATTTGTTTTTGCTTCCTATTTAGCAATATTGAGTGCTATTTCACTTTTGTAGCCAAAAAACGTATATCCCATGTATTCTTTTTCCGTCACCATGTACCCTTTTTTATTATCTGCGATTATGTTCCGATTTAAGATTCAGCAATTCAAGTTCCGACCTTCGGCTTCATTGCGACCATTTGCCTCCTGAAATGCGGAATCTTTCCGAAATTCCTCACATCACGATATGTTCGAATTTTCCGACAGAAATAATTTCCTTTTATTTCGCAAAGAAAAACTTCTCGAGTTTTTCGTAATAATAGAGATTTATTCAAACCAAAAGTCGAAAAATTAAAGTCAAATTGCTTTTTAAATATTTTATATTTAAAAAATCTACCGGGGATTACAAAAGGTAAATATCAACTTACATTTCTTCGAAAATACGATGAAAATTCGTGCACTGACGACCAGTATCCAACGATTCAATTGTTAATAAATTAAATCACCGAATAAAAACCTTTTTCCAATGCACTGTGTACCATATAACAGGCAGTTTTATCGAAATATCAATTTACCAAGAAAACGAATGTTTCCTGTTGTTTCACAAGCGGCAGGAACTATCACGCCTAGGCGAATGCACCAAAAGTGCGGGACTGAAATTGCCCGCGAGACGTGCGAGAACCCGCGAAGGTTTTCCGCCGCCGATTTCCCGTCGGAACGGTGGTTTCCCGCGGAGTATCCACAGTCGACTGCAGCGCAGGGCAAAAACCCCGTCGCTCTCGCTCCCGACAGATTCCTGCCCGGCGATTCCGACCGAATTCATAACCGAAAAATGTGCACACATCATTTTGGGAGCGTTCAAACACCTCCTGAAATGTCAATTTTGGGAATATCCTCCGCGAACCTCTTTCAGGCGAATTCAAATTTAAGTCCATCCCGAAACAGGTACAAATTGAATGGAATTAAAATGTAAAAGAAAATGCGGACAAATCTGCAATCGCCTCGTCAACTTTTCTAATATGAAAAGCTCTTGCTGCTTTGAAAAACCTGTTAAATGTACATTTTTGTGATCCTTCGACCTTTCCCACTCGTTGCCTGCCGATCTATCGGCAAAATATGAAACTCATATTTAAAAATCTGATTAATTTACGGCAATTTTTGGTAATTATCTCCACGTTTCCATGCAATCCGGTCGATTAACGTCTTAAATTTCGGATATTTCTCTCCTTTTTTTTGTTTTTATTACGAATTTTAATAACTTTCTTCAATTCTCATGGTTACCTTATTGTACGTGATATGTGCAGGTTTACCAAAAATACATAAAATGTTAGAATTTGATTTATGGCTTTCTTCAGGTGTAACAACTTCGGCAATCGATAATACATAAAGTAAATTTTAAAGAGGGCATTTTACTTATAATACATTCACTCACACTAAAGATATTATACTTTGCATAATAAGAAAAATTTTATTTTGATATACAAATCTGAATTGTATGAGAAATAAAATTTAATATCTTCTCGGAAGTTCACTCTTTAAATGATGTTTTGAATCTGTTAAGATATCTCTTTACCTAGGCTTAAATATTTTTACCTAAATCTAATAAAATTACATTCAGTTTTTATTTCTAATTTATTATAATTTCATTTTAATAAAAAATTTTCTTGTGAATATTCTTTTCAATCCATATGACTTTGAATATATTATTTTTCACAGTGTACAACGTTAACATTTCAATTGCTGGATTTAAAACAAAAGTTAAATAATTGAAATACTCCATAAATTTATTTTAATATTGTACTTATTCAGTTATATTGATGGGCATCAAATTATCCATAACAGATATGATGAATATATTGAAAAAAAAATTTAATGAGGATAATAAATGTAATATTAATTTCATATGAATTTGCATGATAGACATTTGAAAAGAAAAATGAAAAAATTTCCGTATGCAAACAGTTTATAGCCACTTATAAAATATATAATGTACTATATACTTATGTTTATGAAAACATAAAATATTTACATGTTAAAAATGTGAATTAAAATTATTTATTAATATCACTTCATAAAGTTTGTTGTTGTGGTTAAGCTGCTAAGCGTTGGGTTAATTGTTAATTTATTGCAATAAATAAGTGACAGATAATCTGAATAAATAACGGCACTGAAGTTGGCTCTTTTTACATATGCACGCGATAGCTTCATTCTCCACTGCATAAATTCTTATTCATTGACATTTTGCGTAATCCGGCCGGCTTTCTTTAAAAAGTGAATCGCTGTAAAATCCTGTTTTTAATTCAAATATTTTTCATTTTCTCATAGAGGATAAAAACTTTTGAAAATATCGATTTGAGCACTGTACGAGCGTTTCGTGACGAAAAAATTCAGGATTAGCTTAAATTTCCAATAAAAAAGCAGAAAGATTGCAAAAAAATAAAGGAAAAGAAGGGAAATTAAAGTTTCAGTTAATTCAATCCGATATTTCTGATAACGTAACTTTTCAATGCGAAAATGAGACAAAACAGTAAAAAAAATATTTATTTCCGAACAGGGTTTATTGGTGAGAAAGTCACTGATGACTTTACGTAAAATTATCTTTTGTTACTATTTGATATTGGTTAAATAAAGAAAAATATTGTTTAAAAAAGTTACTTTTTTCAACTATTATATTAAGTGTCTCTTTCTGCATTAACATATAGCTCTATAAGAATCGCTATGGCAATTTCATTTTATTGCTTCTTTTTAATTTCTGGTTCTAATCTATACACGTTAAATGCCCAAAAGTTTTTTAACTTTTTCAAGTTGAGCCTTTGATTGCATTGTTAATTTACTGTAGTTTCATAAATTAACTTTTTACTTACGACTACTTCAACCTGAAATATCTTTGAAATTTGAAAAAATCTTATTAATTAATAAATAATATTGGAACAATTAAAAATTTATTTAAAAAAACTACATTTTCTACATAAAAATTTAAAAATTAAAAATTATTTTGCATTTAACTTGATATTTAAACTATATGCAAAATTTCCTTAAATTAAGAAACAGATTTTTTTCTGTATCTATAAAGTTTGTGATTTATTCTTATTACAGATATAAATTCGTATATTTTTGCACGCATATGTATAAATGTATATGTATGTTCATATGAGCTTAACTGTCTTTTCTATAATTAACAAATCCATATTTAGAAATTTTTATCAAAGGCCAATTTTGATTTCAAAAAAACCTATTCATGTCAGTGCTTCTTTTTTATCAGGCAATTAATTGCCTATGTTAGTTGGGTGGTTTTTTTCAATTCAATTTCAAAAAGGAATAAGGCGATTTTTAGATGAATGCTTTTCTGTTTTCCTAAAATGTCAAAAATTGTTAAACAGCCATGTGATTGAAAATTTGGCGGATGATACGCCAAATATCTTCTGTGCATTTCAAAGAAAAAAAAATAGAGAAGATAAACCTCGGAACCGAGATAATTTACGGAAAATATGACTGAAAGCAAATGTAATAACTTCATAATTCCACCTTGATCTTCATGAAAGTAGTTTCCATAATAAGATTTCTTAATTTGGAAGTTAAGAAATGACAGATCAGCAGGCTCGGGAAAATTTCGAGTCGAGAATTTAAAAAAACGTCGTTCAGAAGTGGTTAATAAAACAGATATGATAAGGGTATCAATGGCACGAAAAATAATGGAGCAGAAAGAAGCTGCATGGAGAGAGCAGGCCAAAATGCAGGAACAGGAAAGAATCTGATGTTCGGATTGCGGTAGAAAACATCCAGAAACTGGAAAGAAAGGAATTCCAGAACGACAGTCTACTAAGTTAGGCAAATTTATATCTCCAACGATTAATGCTTTATGCTTATGTATATAACGGTTATGTGAAAATTGCAACGGAACTCACATTTTTTTTTGTATCTTGCATCGGTATTTCGATACTGACAGCCCATGTAAGTTAAGCGAAGCAAGAAAATTGTGGTGCAGAAATTGCAGGGTAATCTGAAAAGTGCTGGATGATCAAACTAAGCAGAAGCAAAATGAAAAATTTCTACTCTGAGGGAAAAATAGGGCTCTATAATCAAATGAATGCCTAGACTTGTAATCAAAAACCAAATAACCGGGATATCGGAAAAACCTGAGTATCAAATAATCATAGTTTGAAAATGTATGTTGGTTATGGTGATTTATTCACAAAAAAACTTTCGCTTCTTATAAGCAAAGACATACTCAAATTTAAATCAATATTTTAGAGTTTTTAATCGTTTTTAATTATTTCCGTGAATATAAATCTATGAAAATCACTCCCATAATGTAAGTTGGATGTCGCTTACCGAGTTCCAAAATATAGAAATTTGTTTAAAACACGGTGACTTTGCCAAACAGCTTTGAATGTTTCATCTCAATCCAAATCCTCCCTTCAAATATTTCTCTGTTAATTAATTTCATTTCTGTTGCTTTCTAACTCGTTTTGATTGCATTTGCAGTATAAATTAAATACAATGGAATTTTTTTAGCCATGGTAATATTGTTGCGGTTTTCATTGTCGGTGAACGTTTTCTTTTTCTTTTTTGCAACAGAGATTTTGAAAACTGTGATTTTCTGCCGTCATATTGCCCAATAAAAGTTTGATCCGGGCAAAATAAATCCAAACCAGAAACTAAATTGAATGCCCAAGACGAAAAAATTCCTCGGATATTTTGATTACTCTTTGTAATAATTGGCATATTGCACTCTATAAAACATTGAACTGTGTTCTTTCTCTAAAAAGAATAGTGAATTATAAAGAAATGACTCAATCCCAGAACAATACCCTTTACAGTACAGTACAAATTTTTTAAACAATTTTCATTATGAATCTTATTTTCTGATTTACACCACGATGCACCATATAAATAAATTCCCCAATCAACAAATTGATGTTTCCGTTTATTAGATTACTGCCTAACAAGGATCCAAACATTTAGCACTTCTTTACAGACGCAAATCAAATGCGGGAAAATTGTGCAATTTGCGCTCTCAATAATGACATTAAAAATATAATATTCAAATTTATCAGTAAAAAAATAATTTCACATATGGACTTTTTCAAGGAAGGAGCATTCTATTTGACGATGTATTAATTACAGTTTTGAACTAGTCACGCCAAATTCTGATATATTTTAGCAATTTTTAGAATAAAAGCTTAATGAAGAGTTTTGTGATTTTGCCTCTTCTGACGTCTCCGTACACAGTGAGCTAAAATCTTAATCTCTATGGCTGAATATAAATTAATTCGCGGGAAAAAAGAAAAATATGTTGCTATAAATTTAAAACGAAAATTATGATAGCATTTTGTATTCCAGGAGTGTAACCCAACGAAGTTTTATAATTCAAATCAAACATGAGGCAAAAGAAAACCTGAAACTCTAACGTTGAAAGGTAGAATGCGTATTTGTAGGAACTGAATGCGTCCATGAAAAAAAAAAACTCGTCGGGATTTTCATTTACCTTTTATAAGGTAATGAAAATGATGGGAAAATTCCTCCTGAAAAACGGAATTCTTTAAATTAAACCTCAATTTCATTCAAATAGTCACCTTATCTGCCGTATATTTTCTTCAAACATGAAAAGGATAAAAAACTGCACCGAAAAAAATTTAAAGCTTCTTTAGCAACATCTTAAAACATTGCGAAAATAACATTATGTTCAAAATGAAATGTCCACTTATAGCGATGAATGGAAAAACAACAATTTGACAAGATGACTGGAAAAGCAGATCTCCTCGCCCTCAGTTTTCTTCAGCTTTTAAAGGTTTTCGATCTAATATTAATAAAATTTTAAAAAGTATAGGATCAGAAAATCAAATTGCTTTAGGAAAAAAGCATATTCATCTCGTTAAAGTTTAATGTAATGAAAAATAAAAATTTAAATCGTTCCATCCGAACTGCATCGACATGATTCTCCTTGCACCATGCTAAAAATGAACAAAGCACATATCGACATCTGATTCACATTTATTAAGAAGTACATTGCAGTTAATGACCGTTTACATAAAAGGCGAACATTGAACAGAACTTACACTCAAAAGTACAATTTTTTTATTTTACAAAAAAAAATGCGGTATTTTTTTCTTTAAAAAAGCAGTGAAATAAATTGCATCTTGGAATTATTTTCTGTCTCGCATGCGAAAATAAATGATATTCAATACTAACTTCCGACGTGATGCTTTTCGCCCTGAAACATGAAGAAAAGTCTAATTTTTGGCTTTTGGCGTGCCGCAGATTGACCAAGATGCACGGCAAAAGACACGACGGGGATAGAAGAGTCAAGATGTAACTCACGGTAATGGATTATGGGATAAAGCGGAACCTTTCGAAATTCAGAGTTCAGGGAAGAGATGGGACCGGATGAAAAGAGATTTCGGTCGTGGCATTAGAAATTGAGTTCCACATACGTCAAAACTTGTACAGGATACTTGCGAGACGAGTCAGACGTGATACAAGTTATGCAGCCCGCGGGTTGGTTAAATCAAGGGACAATAATAAATCATAAAGTATAAACGTAAGAAATGACAAGTTAGTTTGTTGTTTTATTGTGTGAACATTGTCTTATTTTAAATATGTCTGAGATAAAAAAATCAGGTGTTTTTTTGTCACGATCTAGGGCACATCCTTCCTTAAAATTCCTTCACTTTTGGAAAATTTCCTATTTCCTTTTTCCAAACTAAATATTCTTCTCCCTTATTTAAATGGGAATACAGGCTGAAGTATTGTAAAAAAATTTTGAGGTCCGCCATCAACAATGGGTAGTATTAAAATTTATAAACACACCGAAGACACACATAAAAACACGCTAAGAATGAGGAAACATACGAACGCCGTACATTTACTTTTAAGTCTTCTTAAACGTAAAACGACTGGGTCGATCTAAAATTAACATATGAATCAGACCTTAGACTTAATACCTTCAGCTCATAGTAAAATGTAAAATTATAACGCAAAAATGAAAATGTTTAACTGGAAATATGACTACACTCAAAAAGACATAATTAAGAAAATTTTTGTCGAATTATTCGATTTTGCCGATGGACGAAATGAATCCAAAATCCATCGAGGCATGGGATAATTTCCGCGACTGTTCACATTAAGGGCCATGTATGAGAACGAGTGATTCAGCATGGTTTTTCCTTGTCTCGCGTCCCTAATGCCATTTTCCAGGTGAATGCTGTAGCAATAGAATTTTTTTAATAAATAAAACAATTAACCAAGCGAAATTATCTATACAAACCCCCGAACCTAATTTTAACTTGTAATTTTAATTTGAATATCTATGATCTACAAATAAAATATTTTGCTTTCTCTCTTTACAGTTTAATTATGGGGGAAAAATTTGCTCAGACTCTCCATAAATGGTTTTTACCATTGTGACGATAAAGTTTTATATAATTAAATTTTTCATTCAATTGTATGATTTTGGAAAGTAAGTTGAATTTAAATTATAAGGCGATTCATCTGAAACCGGTCTTTAAGGCGAAATTTTGGAAAGAAAAAATCTTTGACGTACATGTTGTAATGTATTTATAAACTTTCATAAAATCACACTTGTGTGATATGTGATAATTCACCGCTATCCATAAATGTTGAATTATCTAAGCTGATACCATCGGCAATAAAAAAGTGAAGTTTGTCCCGCGAATGTTTCACTTGATCGGAGCATAAAATTTCTTAAGAGAACGTAAATGCAATTCAATAAAAAAAAAAAAAAAAAAAAAAAAAAATCATGGACAAATTGTAGTAAAAACAAACTTTGTGAAATTCGACAAATGCTTGGAATGAAAATTATTTTCCATCACTTGTACAGGATGAAAAAGATGTTTTCGGCCGAAGATAAAGTTGTAAAATTTAAGCGCAACCGAAAAGAATGAGAAAGGCCGAGGATTAAAACTTCAATTCGGCAGATATTATTCCATTCTGTTAAATTTTTCCTTTTTATTATCACGACAATACAAATAACAGCCAAAGCAGATCTTTCTTTTTACCGTTTCCCATTTAAGCACCAAAAAAAAAGGAAAATTTTTCTAATTTAAAATGCGTTTCAATACGGGAAAATCACGCAAATTATACGGTTGCCACTACTTATGCGAAATTAGAATTATTGCATCTGACAAAGCATTTCACCATAACTTGACCGCTTAAATCTGAGACATTTTCTTTCCAAAATTCAGCTCTGTTTTTTGTCAGTTTTCATCTCTGTATGATGGATAATTAACACTTCAAATATGTTCAGCCGCAACGTTTTGTTTAGCCTCAACAATTTAAATTATATATCTGTTAATATATAATATTTTTCATTGTTCGACTTTATGTAGATAAATGTTTTATTGGATAAAAAAAAGTTGTTAAAACTGTTTGTACCAAAAATGTTTATTTTGTTATTTACTTCAATTTATATTTTTTTGCTCTTAGTCATCGCCGTCTGTTTCTGTCATATTATCCCATCATCTTTTAAAAACAATCGCGTTGTTCATGTTGTGAATCACATTGTTCTATTGTTTTGAAAATATAGATAACGTGGATCATCCACTGAAATATATAAATCTAACACCTCAAAAAAAAAATATTGAACTTTGTTTTTAACAGGTCTCTTCAATCGTTAAACTTCCCTCTTCTATAATATCTACATAATGTCATGCAGTTCTCATCCTGACCGGCTGCTGGCAGTTGCTTCTGCTCGAATTCGAAAGCAGAGCTTTTGGCCTCCAAAATATAAATTTTTAAACCTTAATTCCGTTTCTCCAGGCAGATAAGAAGCCTTTGAAGACACTTTTCAAGTCTGAGATTTTCCGTGAAAACTCTTTCAGCGCCTCTATTTATCCTCCTCAGCCCTTTCTTAAAGTTTGAATAAAATTAATTGGATTAAAATTAAAATTCACATAAAAAGAGAAAGATACCAGTTTGCTACAGGTTTTCGTTTTGACGGAAGAGTATGATAATTTTTAAATAACTTAAAAACCTGCTTTTTTATCGAGGAAGAATAACAAAAAAAAGAACTCATTATTACATATTAATGCCTAAAAAAATATACATAATCTTCACTCTTTAGACCTGAATCCGTTTTATATAACTCTCATTCAACAAAAGTAGAGACAGAATATGAATTAGTGGTTAATTTATCATGGCGCTATCGATAAATTAAGGAATTTACTGAATATGCACTTATGAAATGCTTCATCGTTATTATTAAATGCGCCATGGCCATGCCCGCTGTAGGAATCTTAAAAGTTCACCTCAAAGCTCAATCTTTCGAAAAGCTTGATCATAGAAAAAAAAAATATTCAATTTTTGAAATTATTTGAAAGCATGTAAAATAAACAATTCTTATTTGAACTAGAATTACATACAATTTTTCTTATTAGGAGAAAATTCTGTTGAAAATTTGGGAGCCAGAAAATTCGACTCATAATAAATTAATAAGGCTGAAGTAGGCCAAGCAAATGGGCGAATGCATTATGGAAATGGAAAGTTGTTTCCTGTTTAAAATATTACGCTTGTTTTTACAGTCACAAAGTAAAAAATGCATTTATTCATTTCGAAAGGAAGAAACTATGACTAAGAGTTAAAGCATTACGAAGAAGAATTTCAAAACTGTTATGCAAAAGCAAAACTATAATATTAAAAAATAAATAACAAAACTCATTATGTTAAATTAATGTTAAAGAAAAAGAAAATTTTCGGAGAATAAATTCCATTTAATTTATTCCATGGATAATTTAATATTGCTTGAAATTTTTTTAACTTTAAATCTAATGAACGCAATTTAAATTTCAATACGTGAATATATTTTTATCCTAATATCACTGCTTGAACAATGACACTAAAAATTAGTCGAATTTTTATTCGTCATCTTTTAATTTCTTATGACAAAGCCTTGAAACAAAATTAAGATTGATCCTTACAACTTATTCCCTCTAATCAACTGAACAAACTCAGGGTTATTAAAATATGTAACAATATGACAGTAGTATAGCATTGTAAAATATTTACGCGACTTTGATTTTTATAGAGAATAAAGCTGACGTTCATAATTTTCCCCCTTTCCCACTGTGTGGTTTCTAAAAGTTTAAATAAAATTCTGCCGCAAGAGGATTGAAATTTTGTTTAACAGAAAAGAAGAATACGAGCCCAATGTTATTTTTTTTTTTTCACAAAGAGGACGTTACTTACCTAAAAATACCAAAAACCAGTTGCTTACTAAATATTCATTTGACAAGGAATATTGTTCGGAGTAAAAGGAAGCCAAATTTATAACCATCTTCCCCGTCAAATCATTTACTATACATAGAAAATTTATCGAATTAAAACTAAATATCAGAAAAAAAAATGTATTCGAATTGGTAAAAGGCCATACTAAAAAGAATCCTTGAGGTCGCGGATAAGAAAGCTGGATTAAAGAAATTTAAAATAAATATTATTTTTCAGCTGAACAAAAAAAGACAATTCGAAAAAGGAATTTAAAAAAAAAAAATTTAATATTTAATGCGGGACGGGTAATTACATTTGCGTTTTTCTTACAGACTCACAGAATATTTCCCTTTTTAGAGAATAATTCTTCTTCAGCCTTAAAAATGTCCAAACGATACTGTTACAATTTGCTTAGATAAAAAAATAAATCAAATGAGAGGTTCGTTCTTGAGTTTGTTTATGGGAAATGGGGCCCGAGACCCGACGAAGAGGGGACAAAAAACCAGTTTTGGGTGTTGCTACACAAGCGATAAATCTCCCTTCTTGATGGGGCTTATGCATATATCGAAGCCTTCTGCCCCCGGTTCGTTTTTAATTTTTTCATTAATATAAACCGTAAATGAAGGCTCCAAATCCCGAAACTCCAGTTTTCGTTCTCGTGCAATATTAATCTAAAATTTAATATTCACACAGAAATGGAAAAATTCAACTTGATTGGGCTAAGATATGCCCAGATATGGTCTGTTTTAAACGCCGAGTTAAATTGTTGATTAGTTTTGCCATTAAATAATTGTTGATTGGGGGCAAAGTTGAGAACCTAAGTAAGATTCTCAAATTTGAATCATAACCACATAACGAAAATGAACTTTATCAATCATTCAGCAACGTACAAGAAAATCCGAATTCACTGGAGTTTCATGATTTACATTGTTCCTCCATTTAAGCGAGATTTCCAAGTGTTGTTTCTCAACCATCTTGTCTCTCCACATGCTGTCACCGCCAATGTCTCTTCATATCGTCATCTTTTAATTATTTAGCACAAAACTAATAGGGTGCTAATGCAGTGCCTGCAATTTATTTTTACGCACCCATTTCTTACATCTCTATGTGCTCGCTCTCAGTTGGACATTTCCACAATGTTAATGTGTCACATTTCAAAATAATTCAATTGATAATTTCGATTTGGTTTTTGCAGAGTCAGCGATAGATTTGCTGCTTTCAGATTACAATCATACTTTTAGATTTTCCTCCTCTCGTGTTATAAAAACTGAAGGATTTCCATTGCTTTCAACTAACAAAAAAAGATGCCTTCACATTTTGCAGGACCTTCCGAAGTGACTTGTGATTAAGTTTTGCGCTTTAAAACATTTTAATCCGAATAAAATTGTGTTTTCCGCAATTTAATCTTTTGCCTTTTGTTCCTTCAAACTTTTGTCAGAAAGAGAAATTTTTGCCCCTTTTTTTTACCAAAGATTTTATGTTTATCATGTGTAATAATAATCCATGATTATTGTATACTTTCATTTTTTTTGATTATTGTATATTTTCATAAAATC
This sequence comes from Ricinus marginatus, assembly GCA_028565995.1. NCBI lineage: Eukaryota > Metazoa > Arthropoda > Insecta > Psocodea > Ricinidae > Ricinus > Ricinus marginatus. The sequence goes on from JAOWBB010000001.1 coordinate 1,962,475, forward strand.
AGTTTTTTTCCTCTTTTGTACATGCCACTTTTTCTTTCTGCTACGGAAAAATAAAGTTAACCAACTTTAATCTAAATCAAGTATTAGAAATTTTTTTTATAAAAATATTAGAATTCTTCAGTAAAGTTTTAAAATTATAACATATGTACAATGAGAATCTTACTAAAAAGTTATACTACACATAATACATTAGCTTTTAGTTATTTTTTGACATAAATTGATCTCCTTGCAATTTCATGTCTTTATTGATCCCTAGGGCTCGAACCTAATTTTTGATCTGAGTTCTTCTCAGGGACAATAGGTCTTCAGTTTTACGACCTCAATAATGGCATTTTTCTGAAAGTAGAAATTAGCTTTTTATTTTATTTTCACCTTAGCTCTCTACCAATAATTTGGAAAATCAGATTTAATTTTAAGTTTTATGAAAAGATGTGATCGACTTTTTTTATGAGAAACAGTCAATTAAGTAATAATTTTCTCCAACGACCTTGCAGTTGCAGCACCAACGACCTTAAGTGCTTTATGGTTCTGATACCTGAATATGTGGGTTTTGAAGAAAGACTGTGACTATTAAAAACGGAAAATATCGGTTTTATTAACAAAAGGAAATGAAAATATTGTAATAGCTGATTGAAAATGAAATATGTGTAGGTCTCTCGATTTTTCGTATTTTTGGATGTACAGAGAAAAGTTATCTCTGATGATAATATTATGCATATCTGTACAAATTTATGTTGACTAAATGAATGCGTAATCTTATTTGTAATGTAACCGAAATGTACATTAAAATAACAAAAAACAATTTCTGTACAATTCTTTAAATAACATTCATAATATGGAGGACAACTTTGTTTATATTTTTGTTTATAGTATTAATCATTTAAATTTTAATTATTTTTCTGTATTATTATGATAAGTTGTGTTGATTTAATAAATTTATGTTATTTTTTAAAATTATTTTCATAATCATCCTTCAAAAGCGTTTCTTTAACTGCTTATGTATAATACCTTCATTTTAAAATATTTATTATACACATAGATTTAGTCTGAAGGAATGAAAAGTTATCAAAATTAGGTGATTAGTGTAGAGAAATTTACCGATTGCAGTAAAGAAATAGAAGAAACATAAAAGAATATCAAAATAATGAAATAAAATATCAATATACAAAATTAATATTTTTGTAAAGATGCTGGATATGTAACAAGAGCTGAAGAGCATCAGAATCTTTTTCATCATTAATAGGATAAAAATTTTCATTTATTATTGTTATCTTTTCTTTGGTAGGTTCCTTCATGATGTCGGAAAAATATTTTCCAGGCAATTCTTCCTACTTCCTTCAAATTGCGGTAGAAAATTCAATTACGTCTCTAGAGAAAAAAGTATAAATTTTGACATTAAATAAGATGAAATATATATGGAGGTTCCCTCCAAGATCAATTTCCCCTTAAATATTTTTTTTCTGGTTACCTGATTCGATTTCCTTCATAAATTTAAGTTTTGGCACATTTAAATTATCTTAACGTTATACTTACAATGTAAATTTACTATGAATAAGTTTTTATGATACCCTCATACGAGAAGAGAACCTATTATTATTTACTATAAATAATTTATATATATCGAACAAGTTTTATTGACATCGAATATTTGGGATTTTTTTGTTCTCTACTTAAATATGTTAGAAGGAAAAATAAACTTGAAGTAACATCAAGTAGCACAAGAAGTGAATGCAAGAAGTACAAAACTGTGCCATAAATTTTTTTCCTTTCTATATTGTTTGTAAAGTTTGTAAACAAAACAAAAATGGATATTTGGAATTACATGACATTGTGCTATTGAAAAGCATTTTATAATGTAAAGAATTTTTTTTCCATTATTATATTTGCAATATAATAAAGTTATGATATGTAATTATTTGATCTTACAAGGTATTTCTCTGGTATATAATAAATGTCTTACAAATAAAGAATTAACATAAGTATTAATTATTTTATTAACATATTATAGAAAAGAATTAACTTCATTACTAGAAATTCAAATAAGAATAGTTTTATTAGGTTTCAGGTAAAAATTTAGCTTTTAAAGTACATAGGGAAATATTGAATAGAATAATTTTCGGAGCTATATACTTATAAAGCTTATTTGATACTTTTTGTTCCTATTACCAGAATCAGAAGATAACTCTTCATTTATTTTAATTTGTATTACAATTATATTTTAAAAGCAAAATTTTTCTTTTACTTTTGCTTTATAAAAACAGTTTTATACATTTTAAATTATAAGATAATTTGTTTATAGATGTCATCTGAAACCGATGATTTTGCTTGAAAAATATTTTACAGTTTCAATTCTCGACAATCTTCGTCTTTTACTAAAAGATATAAAAATTAATTATTTTATCAAAAAAGCAAAATTTAAGAAACAATTCATAATTATAAAATTATATTTTTCCGTTAAAATCAAAAATTTATGTTAGATTAAACAATGAAATGGTAATTACAGAAATAGAAAACTGCAGAGAAAAGCCTAGCAGGATTTATAACGTCTAAAATTATTTTACTAATAATGAGATGAGCCATTAAAAGCCGCAGATTCAGATAATTACATTTTGCTTAAGCATCTTAATTTTTAATGTTATTTCATCAGGGATCTATTGACATTTTTTTCCAATTTGATCCCGTAAAAAGCCCTTTCCTCTTCTAACATTTCTATTCCACTTGAATTCAAAGAAGGTTTAACATCAAACCTTTGAGCAATCTCCAAAAAGCTTAAAATTCTTGACAACCTTTTCTGCTCAGCGAAAACATATTTGTCGAGAAGGTGAGGGCTTCCTATCACGTTAATCTTACCCGTAAAGAAGCCTGAAAAGCTATTGCCGCTCCCTGGCCAACCATTTGTCTTAAAGGCCAGGAAAGCTCTATTTACGGTAATCCCATCGTTTTCGGGTCTCTTCCATTTGTCATAGGACAAATTCTGGACCCCATAAATAATTTTTTGGTCTCTTCGATTTCGCATTTAAGCGCCAAACCATGTTTTCTCCACCTCTTCCCATGACTTTAAGAAACCAAAGAAATTGGTTTCTTCGCTTCCATCTTACGTCTTTCTTGAAAAAAAAAAAAAACCACGTTCTAAAATCCATGTAGCGCAATTTCCGGATTGAATGAAACAGAAATTTAATCTTAAAAAAATCTAAAATGAATTTGTTGCACGAAAAGCTGGTGAAGAAATTAAAATTTATATCAATTTATATAGACAAGTCCACGCTTCTCTTAATGAAGGATGGAAAAATATCTCGATCACGAGAATCCACGCAGAAGAATATCAATAATGTGTAAAAAGGGTCAGGGGCGGTAGTTAATCGAGGTGAACATATGGAAAACCCTTAAGTAGAACAGTAGCAATGTTTATCAAGAAAAGATGATCCAGAATATATTGATTGTCGACAAATTCAAAGTTTGTTCCACACTGCAAGAAGAATCGTGACTGAAGTTGTTTTGCGGTTGTCAACGTAAGGTTATGAATTTAAGGAAGCCGATTATTCGCAAATATTGCTTTTAGGAAACTTCGGATGCGGAAGCCGGATGGAGGAAAAACACGAGTCAAGTCAGCATCAGACAACTTAAAAAAAGTTACGGGAAAATTAAGAGCACCTTCGATTTACTGTCCCCTGATGTTGCAGCGGCAGGAATCGGAAGAAATCAGTTTGAGGTGGAATTAAAGCGACGGAAAAATTTACATTTTTATTTAATTTAATAAATGAATAATACCGCCGGAGATTTGAATTCCCGCAAAGTTACTTTTCGCCATTTACTTATCCCGGAGAATGAGGGTAGGACTAATTTTAGGATATTATGCAAAAATCAATGTTAAACAAGAACTGCCGCAGCCTTTCTGCAGCACTTTAATTCTGGCATTTGACTTTTAAGGACACAAGCGCGTCATATTTTATTTATACAGGGGTCATAGATGTGAGAAAATCATAAGATAAATAAATTTATTTATTTACTGCAACGTATAAATGTTTTATAAGGTTCGCCGGACACGATTTTAAAAAAAACTTCCCCTATAATTCCATTCTCTTATCGTGAGGCCCATGCCATGATAAAATTAGCATAATAATTCCAGCGTAACGTATGGCAAGGTTCGAGGCACAGATGGGATCCTGACTTTGACCTACGGCGGAAGGCTCTCCTTAACGATAGGAAAACATTTTAAATTGAAGAGCGAAAGTAAAGCGGAAAAAGGAGATTTGGAAAGGTTTCAGCTCCGGAAGGAAATCACTCTGCCCAATAACAAAAACGGCAAAAGCTTTCCTAAACGGGCAATCGATTTTGCCCCGAGATCAAATCCGCATGTTGAGGGCCACTTTGCTCCTTTAGTTCTCCATTTATTTTCACCGAGGAATGCAATACCTTTCATGCATTCCGGCGTCGCTATCAACTTTTTTCTGTCATCATCGAAAAAAGATGATTAATGGAAGGTTCCGCGATCCTTAAACCTCTGCTTCGCCGCTAGACAAAAAAACTCGCCTCGATAAGAAACCTTTCAATGCGTCTTCCCGGGGACGTGGAACCAGGAAGAATTTAACTTTCCTTAACTTGACGCAGTGCTTTAACTTGACGGCACCGGTTTAGACGAAGGGGAGAAGAAAAAGTGTCGCTCGGAATTTTAAAATGCAAACTTCTGATCCTACAGATGCCCACACGGTTTTTATTCATAAATATAAATTTAAGAATCACAAAAGGATTTAGGGGTTCAGATTCGTAGGGCTTTATAAAAAAAAAAAAAAATAAACATATGAAAATGCCATCATTAATTTTCCGTCAATTATTTTCTTGATTCTGCTTCCGAGAGGCGACTGCTGCAGAACCGACAAAAAGGGAATTTTTTTTATTTTTTAAATAAGTAAAACAGAAGAGGCAGGCAATAATTTCCCTTCAATTTAATTTGCTTCTTCATAACTTTTGCGAAAAACAATTATATAAAAGAAGTAATCATATTTGCTTCCTTCCATAGTTTTCTTTTTACATTCATTATTACTTTTTTTAAACTTTTCGGGATGCTTTTTACCCCCCTGAAAGATAATGCAGAAAGTGCTTGGTTGACACAAGAGAAAAAGTTTTGATGAACTAATCATTTCGGTTCCTTCTACCTTGATTTATATGTAATTGTTTACGAAAAATAAGTTCTCCTGCAGGTGGAGAGTGATGGAATTTTCTTTACTTAAACAACAGCCGGAAAACACTTACTAATAAACTACACTGCGCTGAGTGATTCGATTCAGTTCCGTAATCCTTCGGTCGGATGAAAAAGTTCGCAGGTTTTCATCTGACCGCAAAAATTATTTTTCAAAATGGAAATAAACCCGTGGCTGTTCTGTTATTTCTGCAGAGAGTTTTCCCAGGCACATTCTCTGAATTTGGATTCGTCAACATCTTCAGCATCTGGCGCTGAAATACCTCCATTTCTTTCCTTCCTTTCCTTTGTTCCTCTTCAAGAGCAGTAAACCAAAATTTCCCTGTTTTTAGAATTTCAATATTCATTTACAATTCCTCTTTTCGGATCTCTATTGAGGATCCTCTCGATTCAGGAACCAATTGTGGGTGAATATATTTTTTAATTTTTTTTTTTTTTTTCATATTTCAACCCGCGATCTCGGAAACTTTACAATGGACGAACCCATTTCGACTTCGGTCCTTTTATCAGTTTCTGTTCTAAAGCAACAGCTTTGCGTTTACTGAAAACCCCGTTTCAGCAATGTAAAATTTTCCACTCTGCACATACACACAACGGATGTATTTGTATTTCTTGAAGAATCGCATTGTAAGCCAATTTGCTTAACCATTAAACTTTGATTCCCGGCTTCGTTCACGAATAAAATCAACACAAATTGAATGGATTCACTGGATAATAACCAGTTGAAGAAATCGAAAGAAGAAATTTAAGTTGAGGAGGTTAAATTTTAGTACGTGCTTTGGTAAATCATACCTGCAATTGTTCTTGCGAGAATCAGCAGTTTTTGAATTAGATTATTTAAAAACTGAATCGGGATCACTGCTGGATAATAAAAATATTGCCTTTTTGCTCTTGTATTTTTATTTCAATTAAATTGTATGGTGGAATTTTTAGAATGAGCTCGCAAGACATAATCGACACCTGAAATATTGATAAATTTTTATTTTATTTTGCAAGACGAGCAATTCATTCGGTCGAATGAAAGATCGGCCGGATCTCTATCTTTCTGATGCTGTTATATGAAGTTTGATTCAGAAAATATTGAGGTTCATAAGATCATCTTTTTTTCCTTTTTTAATGATTTAACAGTAGGTAAAAATTTTTTGTGAAAAAACTCAATGGCCCCTGCTAACACTCAAATATTTCGCGCATTTAAGATTTTCATGCAGATAAGTGACCAAAGGTTCTTTTAAGAAAACCGTCGCGAAAAGGAAAATTTTCCTCTTCACTCTGGGAAACTGGTTCCCTCTCATTTCACGGCAGGAAGCACGTTCCTTATCTCATTTCCGTTTTAATAAGCATTTGACAATTTGGTTCCGAATTTCCCGCAGCCGATCCCTCCGAGCTCTCGGGCGCTTTCATAGCACAACATTTACGCGAAGGCGAATTAAATCATCCATTAAAATATAATTAGAATTCCGGATTCGCTTTGATTTATGCCAATATAATTTCGAGCGGGATACGTCGCGTTTCCCCATATTTTGTCAGGCACCGTAACTGAAAATTTAAAACCAGGTTCGGCCACGGCGTGAAAACCAAAGTTTTTAACGTTACCCCGGGCCCCGAATCGTCGCATTTCAACTTGAACCAATCCGTCTCGTTCATTCGGGAATCCTCCAACTGATGCAGAAAGCATTTCATCAAAGACCTGGGTAGAGTCATTGAAAAAAAGACTTTCAAAAGGATTTCCCTAAAAAAAAGAAAAAAAACCAAGCGATCGACTGGAGAGATGGCGGAAACTAACGTAAACCGGAACCTGAACACGGAAAGTGAAAACGAATTCCCCATAACGTTTGAAAACTAATCAGAAATGTGAGTACTTTCAAAAGCTCACTATGAAAATAAGGGCCGCGAGATAAATCGTGGTTCACACATCAATCCTTGTTCCGATGGCTCCGAATTTTTAAATTTTTGCGTTTTTCTAAAAGGCTAAACCGAAATTTGAAAGAATGCGAGAACCTGATTTTCCCCAACGCTCTGTCACCTTTTATTTCCAGTTGTTTGCCAAAAGCTTCGAAGAGTCTTTCAAGTTTTGAGAAATAAAGAAGGCAGCAAAAAACGTTAGGTGTCGACCGTTGAATGACCATTGTATATTTTATTGACATTCAATTTAACTAATTTTAAAGGAAAATCCCTGAATTAAAGCTAAAAGTACTAGAATATCGAAGCTAAAAACATCAAAAAATTATCAGATTATGTGCGAACAAATTCCAAAAATAATAATGGATTAACTAACTTAATTTCATCGCATTATCCATTTCAAATCAAATAGTCCCACAGAGTTTAAATAAATTTGAAAATCTTTTTCAACGTCATTTATTTCCAAATCGATTCGAGATGCGCGAACGTTATTGATCGCGTGTGGTTCTCAGTTTTCAGCCTATTTTTAATGCTGTCGTACTGGTATCCGGTTTGGATGCCGTATGTTTCAATTTAGAAGGCTGTGCGTCGCTTACCTCACGGTAATTTTAAGAAAAATATTTTTAAAATGTCTTTGATTACGGTAAAATGGCATCGTATTTCAGTCTGCTTTTATTTTCAGAACAGGGTGCACGCGGTTATTTCATTTTGATCTCCCATCTAGTGAAGAGATAAAAAATTGTCGGTCATTTGATTATAATCCCGATCTTCACTGCCCATAAAAAGAGTACAAAGTTAACATAAATTAAGGAATTTATAATCAATAAATTATGTCAGTTTTTAAGGAAAATTCATCACTAGTCTGTGAGTAATCAAAAAATGTTGCATATCTTCATATATTATTTGAAATTAAAAAATTTTTTAAAAAAAAAAAAGCTAAGATATGTTTAAATGCTTATTAAGTATTCTAATACTTTGAATTTTACTCACTTCTCTGTTCTTCTGTTTACTTCTTTATTTAAATTTTTTTGTGCACAAAATGGTTTAAAATAAAGAATATTTAGCTTCTTTTTATTAGGAAATTTATCAATAAAGAAGCTAAGATAAATCAAATGTTTTTATTTCCCATTTATAACATAAGTGACATTATTTTAAAAATGTAAAGTGTGATATTGTTTTTATAACAAAATCCCGATTAAAATTATTTTCACTGAAAAAAGAAACATGTGTCATCTTTTTAATTTCTTTTTGAAGTAAAATTTTTTTGAAATAACCCATTTAAGTAAGTTGCTATGTGAAGTTAAATTAGGGCACAACTAAAGCTCATTCTCTCATCTCATTTTTTGCTGCAAATATTTAAAAATGCATTTTTCAAGTTTTAATTCAACTAAAATTAATTTTTAACATTAAATGCCAAAATTAAGAGATGTCTTTAAATGAAACTGAAGCAAACTCAACATATCTAAATGGATTGAATGCATAATTTGTATATGATTTCCAAATGATATAAATAAAATTTATAACTGGTTTCTCAGAAAAGAATTTGTAAAATTCAAATGGTATCAAATCTTCTAGTTTCAAACATTTTACAATTAAATGTGTTTTGTTAAATTTTTTTTGCATATTTTCATATACGAAAGCAATGGAAATAGGCTTGATTCTGAATTAAAATGATATCTTTTTTAATTTTTTATATTTTTCTCTGATGAAATATTTTCTGAAACAATATATATTTCTTTCATTTGAACATTTTTACAATTTGTACTAAAAATTTAAATTTGATTCAGGATTTATCTACAGATGGTGCAGATTCAAGAAGTTTAACATGGAATATTTGCCCGTGGAAGTATTGTCACAAATTTTCAAGTTCCTCACATCACTGGAAGACAGAAAAGCAGCCAGTTTGGTCTGCAGGCAATGGTATAACGCTTACCAGAGTCCATGTTTCAGAGATGATGAAGTGCTAGATATTATATCCAGTGAAAATTTCGATGAGTTGGCAGAATTGGAAAACCAAAACCGCATATTTTGCCATGTAATCATAAGGTCCGTTGACGTAACCGAGAGCAGCTTGAAATTTTGGAACAGATACGGGCCTTACATCAAAACACTGTACTTTCTCGGATGCGACATCAGAGAAAAGTTTTTCATAAATTTAATGAAAATATGTGATCGTCTCGAATCGTTGTGCTTACAAGAATGTACGGATCTCTTCATATCGGGCCTATTGCTCGACGACGAAGAAGAGAAGGCCATGCTGCAGCGGAAGCTTTCTGGCTTGAAGATCCTGAATCTCGGCTACAACAGGTACCTGTCGGACTCGATGTTCGTCAGACTCGCTTCGGTGTGCGAAAACATCGAAGAATTACTTCTTCCTGGATGCCACGTCTCATTTCATCCCGGACTTTATCACAAGTTCTACTTGAGAAATGGACAAATGTTACCTTCGGAAAGCGTTTTCACATTTCCAGTCATATTCGACTTCATCCAGGGCCATGCCCGAAAACTTCGACGGCTGTCTTTCTGCGATACGCTAATCGACAGCGATGCCATTTCTTCCATCGCTCAAATCAGCAATCTGTCTCTAGAGGCGTTTTATCTCCGGAGATGTCAGCAGCTGACCAACGACGGCATAATCCGCCTTTCAAATTTTCAGTCTTCTTTGACACATTTGGATCTTACTCTCTGTCCGAGAATCACCGATTTGTCCCTTCTTATCGTGTGCTCCCGGTTAACGCAGTTGAAGTATCTGTCGATTCACGGATGTCGAGCCATCACGGATTTAGGTATTTCGGATATTTGGAACCTGACAAAATTGAAAAGGTTAAATATATCGGAGTGCGAACTGATACACGACGAAGGAATAATTAGGGGTCTTTGTACGAAGAAGAACGAAAATTTAGAGGAATTGTATTTAAGTCACTTAGGTTTGCTCTCCCACGATTCGATCGTACTAATGCTGGAATACGTCCCGAATTTAAGGGTTCTGGATTTGGGATATTGTTACAATGCCGTGACCGACAAAGCAGTTCAATCGATTTGTTCCAAAGCAAAATATTTGAGGAGTCTGACTCTAACTATGTGCCAAAGGTTAACCGACACAGGTTTAACGGGTGTTCCCTTAAAAACAACGCAGTCTACATCAGAAGCAACTTCTGACAACGCGGAACCATCTTTGGGAAGCAAAGCAGAATTAACGGTCATCAAAGAAACAACATTAAAGCAGGGTGTGAAACAAAGATGCGCAAACTTGGATTTAAATTCGGACGAGAACGGCATTTCCGTGGCGAACCTTAAATATTTACAGCATTTGAATCTGTCCGGCTGCAACTGCATCAGCGACGTGAGCCTTAAATATGCGTTGAGATTTAAGGATCTTCGAATTCTCGACATGAGTTTCTGCCAACAAATATCCGCCGAAGGCATATCCTATGTTTCGGAGAATAATAGATCAATCGAAAATCTAAATTTAGATAATTGCCACAACATCGACGATAAGGGAATATGTCACATTTTAAAAAATTTGAAGCGCCTGAAATCATTAATCATCGGCAGCAGCCGAATAACGGACAACATAGTGGATTACATTTGTAAGGAAGCCGGTTCACTTAACCATTTGGATGTCAGACACTGCACTCGGCTCTCCGCCTCGGCCGTTAACAAAATAATGAAAATGACGGAAAACCTCTCGCGGTTACACGTAAAATACTTTTGCAATGCCAGATCGAATAATTTTTACGAAGTCAAGTTCCTGGCGCCGCCTCCGCCGCCGCTGCCGCCAAATCTTTTTTTTAACTTGCCTCAGAACTAAACTTTTTATTTTTCTGATGCGATTCCTCTGGTACCTTTTTCTTATTAAAACTTGTTTGTTCGATGTTTTAGCAAAGAGATGAACCCGACCGAAAGGGTTTTTCTGTTATTTTTTTCTAAAAGCGACTGTAAATCTTCGCCTATGCACGAGCCACGTTAATTATCGGAAAGTCATTTGAAATTTGTTTGACGTGGAATAATGTCACTTATATTTTTGGGCGCAGACTAAATCCGCACGAAGAAAAAGAAACGTGAGAACGGCTTTAGAGGAATTTTTCTAAGTATTTATATTTAGCGTTAACTTCATTCTTCATATAATATAACCAAATAATGTTTTTTAATTATTATATCGTAGTATCAATCATATAGCATCATAGCGATTTATGGAAAAATTTTAAGTTTAAAATTGTATTAAATTATTGCGAGAAAAATACTCTAGCCATTTTTAGTAGAAAAAATTTTACGGAAACTTTAATGTCATAATTTAGCATCAACAATAACAAGCTTCATATTAGTGTATTTTAAACGATACCTTATTTTTTTTGCATAGAAATTTTTCAAATAATCTCTTCTTTTTTCCAATAGCATTACTATAATAATGGAATACTTTTGTCTAATACTTAGCTATTGATCTTGGTGTTTTTGTCATTTCTGTGTTTATAACAATGAATTTAAGCGATAATTAAACATACTTTAATACTTTTAGACTATATGCTAAGAATGGTGATTTTATAAAAAATTTTTTGCTACCATGGAGAAAACTAACTTGAGTTTCTCTAATTATTTTAAATTTTAATTATTGTAAACGAGTTCTCTTGACTTAATGTGTGTCTGTGTGTTTTCAAACTGATTATTTCAGTTCATTTGATTTAACTAGATTTTTATGTTTATAATGAAATCTTTTTTCTCAAAATACATCACACTACCAATGTAAAAATGACTTATTAAAATACATATTTTATCTCATATTACAGCACTTAATTTTTTTATACGTGCAAGCAAAACTAACGAACTCACTTAACCACTGCTAATTCAGTCTTGAATAAATTTTTATTTCTTTTATTGATGGTGACGGATGACTCAAGTCAGGCAAAAACTTAAAGTTTTTCCTAGTTTTTGTATAAATTAGCTTTATTTACAAATATTGTAAATGTCAGTAATAATTTATAAGTATGAAAAGGTTTTAATGTTACCATTTTCTTTAAGATCAATTGATTTTACTATTTGTTTACCAATAATTAAAAATTCTTCAATTATCAATTCCAATGTTAAATGCAGTTTTCCGGTGTTCTCTTTGTATGATCGCATTGCCATATTTTGAATTTTAAAATCGGTAGGCTCCCTTATTCCTGGCTTCCACAATACGCCTATTACAGATCCTCCATAAGTGTCATAAAAGAATAATGCAATGTCATCATAGCTTTCCTGCAATAAAGGAAAAAAATACTAAAAATATCTATGAAATTATAAAAAAATCCAAGAACAGGAATAGTTATGATCTAAATATGTCTTTTGTGAAAAATTTTGCTATGAACTAACATTAAAAGAATACTTTCAATTCTAAATGAATAAGTGCCAAGTGTTTTTCTATGTGAAATTAAAAAGCATTTCTCTTTGTCCGTGAAGTAATGAGTACATCAAAAGTATTTCAAAAAATAAAAATATCTCTGATCAATATAAATGTATAACACCGTTTTTAAGAAATTTAGCACAAAAAAAAATTATGATTTTCATACATACACGAAGTTCTTTTAAGTATATTGCCACGGGATCAAATCCAGAGACCGGCATCTGATTGATTGTTGTCTGTGATTCAAAATTTTTGTTTGGAACTTTACCTCTTGCAATAAAGTTTGAATTTAAATGAATTATCACGTTGTAGGCATCTAAATGGGATTCGAATAATATTTGGATCTAAAAAAAAGTAATTTTTTAATTAATTACATAATTTTATAGTAAATTTTACAGTAAAAAAGAAATTAAAATGAAATGAGTAAACTGATGTTGAGACCGACGTTTTACGTAAAAGATTGTAAATATTTAAATAAGCTTTACTTCAAAAGTCGGAGATAAACGGAGAACAAAATTTATTTCAAACTGGTTACAAATGTTTCTACTTGCCTCCTTTTCTAAAATTAGATTTTGGTAGATGTGTTTTTCAACGTAGTCCAATACATTCGCACATAGTTGAATAAGCCTAAAAAGAATAAGAGGAGTCGGACAATTTTTCGTCCAAACAGAATCTCTCCGGTCATACGGCGTTGCTATGAATAATGCAGGCAGCTTATTTCGGTTAGTGGTGAAATGAGATTCGATTTCTAAAATGTCTTCGCCTGCAAATGAAATTTTATTATTGGATGTGTTATTAAAATAGTGTACCACTTTTTACAAGATTTTAGACGTCGAAAATGCTACTTACGACTCAACTCGTTGTTGATATTCAGGACAATGTACTCGGAGTTCCAATCTTTTGAAGCAATCATATACAAAAATCGTAAAAACGCCACTTGCGGTTGTTCTGGTACTTCATGTGGCGCAGGGCTAAGATATAAAGAAGCAACTAACATGTCTAAAACTTCTTCGGAAAGGTGAAAAGTATCTATCATTTGAGAATTCACCCATCGTTTCACAAGGCAACAAGCAGGGCCGAAAGATGAATGCTGCTCATGAAGCCTGTAGTTAAAAAATTATAAGACGTTGATTCATTAAGTTAAGCGAAAAAAATGGTTATGCATAATATAATTGACAAAATATTATTATTTTAAAATACGCAGAATTGATCTGCCCAAAAAATTATTCATTTATATAATATTTTAAAAACTTCGACATAATTAACAATTTATGATTCTCTATGATGATGTTACACTTTATAAACTAAATTTTACAATTAATTAAAGTCCTTACCCATGAAGAGCACTGCTTAATTTAGGAAGAAATATCATCTGTCGTTCAACAGCAATACTTAATTCATTATCTCGATATTTAACTAATCCATCTTCTACAACTTGTTTTAAGAGGCCTACTTCGTTTGGACATAGTATTGCTAAGTGAAAAACACAACCCTCTTTATAAACCTCAACTTTATCCTAAAAATAAGTAAAACGATGGATTATGCCGCAAATCTTATCAGTAGTGATAATAACACATTTATAAAGTAGTTGACAAAAAAAAGTCAAGTCATCCGAACCTACAGTAAAAACTTTAGTTTTTAAATTACACTGAGTGCTCAAGCATCTAGCGATTTTAATATAGAAAGCCGTTCGAAGTCTGTTGATTGCTCCCAAATCTTGAGGCCATTTATTTGTAGCTCCCAGGTGTAACACTACTTTAATTGGATTTACATAAATGGGAACGGAAGTCATGTTTATATCCAACTTTTCATTCTTTTTGCTTTTCTTCTCTTGATGTTTTTGATTATTCGAATAAAACTGTTTATCACTTATAAATAATTTATCCCCAACATTAGGAAGAACTTCTGTATACCTATAAAAAGTATCATTTATTTATTCATTAATTACTTTTAACTTCCTTAACAAAATTATTTAAATATTTTGATTTTGTTTGAAATATCACAACGCAATGAAAGAAGAATACCTGAATATTTATCTCGGCAGTAAAATTTATGAATAAAGTTTTGAACAATAAACTGAAAATAATACCTACCTAAAAACGGGGGAAGCGCCTTGAACGGAGACAATGGCTAATGGCAAATTCTTCAAATTTCTCAATTGTTTACTTAGTTCATTAAAAGTTCCTATGATTTTAAAAGCAGATTCTTCCAAATTCTCACTTATAAAACTTTCGAATTGATTGGCAATGTACTGAAAATCACTGTCATCAAGTCTAAATTTTAATTTCATTAAATATGAGACAATTTGTTTACAAATTAACCTTTTTTCCGAAAACGAATTTGCATTCCAGACAACGGCTTCCGTAATAGTACCGTCTTGAAAGCGTCGTAATTCAGAGCGTTCACCCCAAAAACTTCGAAAATCATCATTTTCATTTTCTTCTGCTTTTTCAACAACCAAAAAATAATTTTCTGGATCAAGATTCAACCCAAAACACAAAGCTAGGGAATGATGAAACTTTTTGTGCGGTTTCCATCGAATTTTATCTGGCTGCCTAATGCTTAAATGATTTACTCTTTTGCGGAAGCCTTTTTTTAACACATCATAAATCAGATTTACAAGCTGAGGATAAATTGTGCAGCAATAGTTCAGCCTCTCTTTTTCTACTGAATATATTTCTGCTGTGTTCTGCAATGCTTCTTCATTATGATAACTGAAAAAAGTTAAAACCTTTCAAAATACAGAAGATAATTAAACATTTAAAAATTTTCCAAATACTTACATAATTATTTGATCAAAATGTCTATAAAAAGGTACCGAAGTCATGAACAAAATTTGAAAGCTATTGACAAATGGATTATCCAGTGTATTAAGGGCAATTTGAGCTTCTTGTTGAATTTGTTGAAATTTTGCTGGATGCATACCATAACATAAGTTGTAATATCCAGTAGTGTCAATAAAAACTACTTTATGATTTTCTTCAAATTCTGACAATGTGGGAATATTAATATCTTCAGTATTTCTGCAGAGAGTAATTCCATTACGAGTCCAATCCGATGAAACTGTTATATAGAAAAATTTAAATGTATAATTTAAATATTTGTAAATATTGCATACATTTAAAGCAAATCCAAATTTTCTTACATAAAGAAACTTACTTTCTGGAAATTCTTTAAAAATAATAGTTAAATTTATTTACTAACCTAAATAGTTAAATATAGTTCTTAAAACTTGATAACTACTCATATATGAATTTAATTTTCTAATTTGCATGAGATATACGACAAGCATTGAAATCAAAAATCCACTAAAATCACCAATTCCTGATATTAATTCATGCTGTCTGAGCCATATTTTGAGTAATATTATTCCATCTTTAATATTTTTGTGAGGCTGCAGTAAATTGAGCATTAATTTGTAGTTTTCCTTAAATATTAATTCAGAAAGAATAGTGCTGTTATAAAAAGGTGTTGAACTTTCTTCAATGATTTCTCCTAAGAATAAAATCATAACATTAGAATCAGATTGCAATATTCAAAGAAAATTATGCAAAAGAGAATTCTGAAACTTTTGCTTACCATCAGAATTATTTTTTTCAAAAAACCATTCCCTTTTAACATTACAATTTTTTGGACATAACTCTTTCAAATCATTTCCTCCCTTGTCAGCAATAACATGTAACAATACAATTACAATATTGCTTAATTTTCCAGAAGGCACTATTTCAATTTTTGGTTTTAAGACATCAATTTCATCACAAACAAAATTAACATCTTCAACTAATTCATGCATATTTTGGATATGGCTTATTAAATTACATAAATACAGAGCTCTCTTCATATGATAAGAGCAGTTTAGAAAATCATTTTTCTGGTAAAAATTTGAAGGGAGTTCTATGAGCACATCAATTGAAACTCTAGGTCCAACAAGAGTTTCCAAAGCATAAGAACCAATAATTTCTACATTTGTGGGCTTTTTAAACTGGTAAATTCCGTTTTCAATTGCAGGAAGTTTAGGTAATGGAAATTTAATTTTAAACATTTTCAGCCACTCTACATCGCACAAATTATACTTCTTGTGACCATTTTCAAGTTTCATAAGATACAAATGAAATTTTTTAAACCATTTTTCAAATTCCAACTTATATTTTTGTTTAAACTGAACTTCTTTCAACATCTCTTCAATTTGCAATCTAAATAAATTTGAATGGAATAAATTTTCTGTTTCTCGCAATCTGTTTAATTCTTCCGCGGTAGCAGGTTTGGAAAGCTTTTTCATTTCTTTTTCCGAAAAAAATTTCATTCTTTTCTTTGCGGCACCTTTCAGTCGCTCATCTACATTGCCATCATCTTGCTGAGAGTTTCTACGCTTTTTACTTTTTTTGTCTTCCAAAGCTTCGATTATTTCCTCCTCGGAGCTATCACTAGACGAACCACTTTCAACTTCTTTATCTAATTCCATGGTGATCTTTGTCATTACACAAATTATTTGAATCAATAATATAATTATCGCTAAAGGATAAATTCACGCGGTTTAATAAACACGCGCCATGTTTTGCCAGTGACGTCAACAAACTTTTACAACGAATTTCAGATTTCCGTTTCCATTAGCGACACCTTTGGAAAAGAACGCGGCAAGAGAAACTTTGAATTATTTACTTAACAAAATAGAAGAGATATATTTTCCCTTAGTCTCTTGATTTATTTAAAACGAGTAAATACAAATTTTGACAATTCAAGGGCACTCTGTCTACAACTTTGAGTTTTAACCTTTTAGGAGACAAGCTTATTTTAATAAAAATATACCTCACTGACTAGGTTTAGGATACTACATTTTTCTTAATAATATTTTAATTCAAAGTAAAGCATAAATTATTTGTATATTGATTAATGTTTGATAAGAATAATAGAAATTCTATTATTGGCCACCAAATTTTTTTTTTCTGCATTCTTTCAGTTATTGAGAAAATATATTCTTATTTATCCTGTCGTCTCAAATGTCCCAAGTCAGCCCGGCCAATCATTCCATAAATCATTTTCCAACAGTTATGTACGGAGATTCGCAATTTAGTGCCCATCTTTCAAAATTTGTCTTGACTTCAATACCATTTAACAATAACTTTTAGTCTACAAATAGCAATTTAAAGAACGTCAATCACAATTCATATCTTCAACAAAAATTTTAAGAAATTCATTTATAAATTTTCAGTTAGCATAAAATTTAAGATTTTCAATTTTATTTAAGAGATTGATCAAAATAATTAATGAAGTAAAAAAATTTCATAGAAATATTAAAAGTAATCGAAAAGCGGAGCTATATTTATTCAGCATTACGTCACATTTGCAGGTGGAAAACAACAGAGTTTAAGAAGCGAATATTGTGATTCTGAATAAGTAAAATGTAACGTGAAACATAAATATACGCGGTCACCGAAAGTTTTACATTCAAATTAACGGAAAGCAACGCATTTGAAAACATTTGAAGTTACGTAGAAAGAAAGAGTTTCATTATATGTCAAGTTTCCTATTCGCGTGAGAACAAATTCAAACCGTAGAATTGCAATTGACGTTAAAATCGTGTCCGAATCGACTTCACATAGTTTTTCTTTTTCTCACTGAGAGTATTTTCGTAGACGCCAGGCGGTAAACGAAAGTCGAAGCTGAGATAAGTTGGAACTCACTTCGGAACGGAAAAGCAAAAGAAACTTTGGCATTTACCGTAAAATCGTTGCAGCAGCTAACTCCGGTTTTTCCTCGTTTTAAATAAATATCTTGCGAACCTCGCGCAATCGCTGCCGGAATGGCTTTTGCTCCGAGGACCCCATTAAGCCATTTTCGTGAATAAATAATTAAGGATAATTTTCGAAGCATTTTTTTGGAGATAGTGAAATAAAAAGTCAGACACCTACTGATAAGTGTGTTAAAAACAATGGCAGGAACTCAACATGACCACGTTCTCAGAAAATATGTGCATTATTCCTTTCCTCTTTTTTGTTAGGCGGAAATCATAAGCTAAGTATAAAGAAGGAGAGAGCCTTCTTGTTTCTTATAAGAGTATTTCTCGGAATATCTTTCCCTGTTTGCTTCATTCGCTTCAATCAAGCTCTCGGGGGAGAAACCGAATAAGTCCACAATCTGTAAAAGAAATTCGGCATGTTTTAAATTATTAACTTATTTTTCGCTCCCTCCGGCATGACAAAAGCGGGATCAAATTGAAAAGTCGTTATTCAAACTTCTTATCAAATGCATTCCTAATGAACAAAATTAAACGGGTACTTTTTTTTTTTTATAATTTGAAACTGCCATTTGAAGCAAATGAGAAGGTTCCAAAGATTAAACAAGAAATCAGAAAGTTGAAAAAGAAACTCAAATTTTCCATATGAATTTATGCGATACGTTACGAACCGATTTTCACAATGAACGCGTCTGATTTTTGATTTTCGGGCGGGAGAGCAAAGTGTGATTCATTTAGTCGAAAAAAAAAACACAACGTCGACGGTTAATTTAGGAAACCAAGCAGACGGAATTTTAATTGTACTGAAATACTGAACAGGAGAAAATATAAAAGGTGAAACAACAATGAGACGTTAAATATTGCTAAATGCTCGCGGTCTATCACGTTAATTTCCAATTTGGTTTCGTAAAAATGCGGGTTGCAAAATTTGATTTCCGATTCACGTAACTGAACCAAAACTGGGAGAGTTATTCGACGGCGTTACACGAAAAATTTTTTCGGGGCCCTCCCCCCGCAATAGTCTGGGGTGAAAGATAAATCGTTCTGCAACGAAACCTGACGTCGTATTGAAATCTTGATTAAGTCCGCTCGGCAATCTTCGGTTCAGTCTTTATTCGGCTACGTTTTCGAATGTTGTTTATTCCGTTAATGGCTTGGAATTGTTCGTTTTTTTTCCAATTTCGCACCTTCCTTTCACATGCTTACAGAAACAATTTCAGAAATAAAGAAAAACCGTGTTCACAAATTTAGGAAGCTCTTCCGGGGTATGCGAGTAAGTTTCTTGAATAAAAACACGAATTTATAACTATTGTTTCTCTGGTTTTCGTTACTGGTAAATCATCACGATTGGCATAACATAATAATCTTTTTTTTTCTCATTTTTTCCTGCCTTCAGTCAATTTCAGAATCCTTGAAAGTAATATATTATGCTCCGATAATATGAGACGGAATTATGGTCATGCATAATGGAAATGAGTTTTTTATATGTAAAGCATATTTGTAAATGGTTCATATTGTTTTATTCACGTTAATAAACTATTCAAGCCCTGTTGCAACTACATAGCTATACTTCCCAATGTACGTTGCTCATATAAAAGTTTAACTTTACCTTACACCCTAAAAAATTAAGTTTTATACACTATTAGTCGGTATAAAACGATTTGGCTTAGCAAATGTGAAATTTTTGTTTTGTCCTTTTCACGATGCCAGGTTTTTCATTCAAACAGTCAAGGATCCGTGTAAAAGCTAAGAATGAAAATCCCGCAATCGATAAAAAATATTTTGGAAATTTTGCATTCCAAGCGGTTCAGGTTGCGATGGGGACGACCTTGATCCATAAATTCTGACGGACTGGACGCGTATTCGTTGATTGCTCTCCAAGCACCGGTTTCACGGCATGCGGCGGCCTCGAATTGTCTTCCGTGCATAAGGCCCTGAAAATAAAATGCCCCGTCAACGTGGCGTGATTCTGAGTTAAAAACAATTTTGGCGGGTTCTTCAAATTTTCCTTTTACAATTAGTTCAGCTGAGAAAACCGAAAATTTATATGAATGATAAACAATGAGAAAGAATTTATTTCCCTTAAAGCTCTTTTCTTATAAACTTATTTTTGTTAGTCGATATGAATAAAATAAATTTATTCTCATAAATGTCTGCTGGAAGTGTTTTTATTAACCGGAGGAGGTTTTTCAAAAGGGATACGCCTATAAACGTTACTGATCGATATTAAGCTGTCTTTTACCAAGAATTTGTAATTCCAGCAAACTGCTGTACATTGTAAACGGGTCAGAAGCTTATACAAAAAAATGGTACGATTGTTTATTAACATTTTTTCATAAAAGATACTTTTGCAATTTGTTTTTACAAAATTACAATATAATTCGATATTTGATAAGTTTTTTTAATCACTCATACAGTTTTAACAATTTTTGCAATTTTTGATTTTCTTGATTTAAAAAAAAAATAAGTTATAATTATTTGCGTATAATTTATTATTACGTGAGCGATTAAATGATTCCTTGTTCATTATTTAATTGTACTTCCAGATACCTTTAAATAGTAACTGCATACTGGTTTCATATATATTTTAACATCTCATTTTTATTTTTTAAATAAAAGTAACTGTCAGAATCACTGCGCTGCCAAATAAGCAAACGACTCGCTATTAGTGAAACTTCATATCTTTCTATGAAAAACAAATGTCCGTCAACTATTTTGTTCGTGTCGATTGAAGGGTATGAGGAAGGCATATTGCTTACGGTGCATTCATTTGAAAAGTTTCATTCCCGCAGAAAAATGAAATCGAGATGTCTCGCCGCACGATCACCGTCTGAAATAATTTATGGAAGAAATATGTGCTGTAGAAACGAAATGCAGAAAATGTAGGTTTATTCAAAGAATGGATGTAAAAGAATCCAAATTATTTTTAAAGATTATTCAAAATTGCATTATTCCAGGGCTGACATCTCGAACGGTCCAGCAGAGGCGCTCTCCCCCCCCGACCGTATTGTGAGAGAGAAAAACTTTTTCACAATATGAAAACGCAATTTCTGTTCCGCTTCAGCAAAATAACGTTCGGGAACCGCAGCGGCAGAATAAGCAGTCTCGGGTATTCTTAACGCAGTGCCGGCAACCTCTCCTCCATGGAAATGGAGGAAGTCCGATGCAGCGTGACGATATTTTACGAAATGCCAAAAAATGGGCCATTACACTTCTCCCATACAAAGTTAGGTTAAAATCGATTGGGAAAACCGTTTACTTACGTTGTAAAATAGATGTTTCTGTAATAATGATGTAAAATTTTTAATGTTTCTTGTGGAAGTGACTGACTTTTTTTTACATTCATCTTAATTTAGCACTATTTATATATCGTCCTGAATTTCTTTTCCCGCATCAGTAATAAATGTGAATTATTTACGGCACTGTTAAGTATTGTGCAAGTAAACGACTACTATTTCTAACCTTGATTCTATTTGGCTATTCAACCATCTGGGCCATTCTATTTATATTTTTTAATGATTATTTTTCTAAGAACTTTAGATTCTTTGAGCAACTTCTTTTTTAATGAAATAAAACAAAAAGACTTTTAGTGTTAAAAAAAATTGTGGAATTTTAATTTTATTCTGTAGAATGTGTATTATTTATAATGTACCTCTGCTTATTGCTGAAAAGGGAAAAGAAACGTGAAAATAAGGCATGAGCCATAGTAAATTTGTGCTGCCTTTTTTCAGTTTTCAAAAAAAAAATTTTTTTTTTTATATTTAATTTAATTCATCATAATTAGGAGGAACTATGTCTGTATTAAAATAAAATCATAATCATTCTAAATATCAGTTGAATAAGATTAGATTTACCCATCAGAATATGCTAAGGAAAGTTGTTGTCGCTCACGTCTGCGTTTTTATGTTAGAACGCTGTATTGTCGTTACGAATTTGGCAGACGTTCTTTTCTCCTGCTGGATATATGTCATTCCAGTTTATATATAAAGTATTTGTGTGTGCTGCATGCTCCACTAAGCCATTTATTGAAAATGCTTGTTAAGCACATCCACAAAGCTGAAATTTCATTATTATGTTTTATTTTGACATATCGGTTAAATTAAAAATTTTTTCTACATTACTAATCTCTTGAAGTTTTATTGCAATGTTCTTGATATTGTATAAAAATATTCTGTATTATTCAGTATATTTCTAGCATCTTCTATTGATAATCACACTTCGCTGCGTGAATTTCATTCATGTTTTTATATGTACTTTAGATTAGGTATCCTCGCAAAATATGAATTTTTAATTCTTTGTGAAATACGTATGCACAACAAAGTATAAAAGTATGGGAAAATTCATGTACATTCCTCTTAAAATGCATTCCAAAAATTTTTTTTTTTGTAATTTTCCAAATAATCGAATTACTGAAATATAACATTCACCATTGATTTTATAATCGTAAATTTCTTTTTAATTATCCAGAAATTCGATTTTCATCACCTTGTAATATGATAATTTATCATAATATTTCAGACTTATGAGTTTATCAGCCACAAGAAGGTTGATTTGACTACAAAATTAAAACCATTACATAATCCAGACAAATCATCCGAAATTTTGCCATTGAATTTTAAATTTAGTTTAATTTACTATATAATGAGCTCTATATTAGTATTTTTTTCATTTCATAATCCAAACTGAATTCATATAATTTCCTAAAGTTTTAATATATGAATTATTCGATATATACTTTTCCCTCGATTTCTATTTTTCATTAATAATTATTAATAAATCTCACATATTAACTTTATCAGGGGCTAGGTGAATTTGTAAATTTAAGTTTTATTTATTTTTAAATTTTTATTTAGAAGTTTTCGGCAAGCTCTTATTTCAGTTAAACTTTTAAAATTTTTTTTCAATGAAATAGATTTTTATTGGGAAAAAAAAACCCAAAAAAGAAGTTTTTCAGGTATAAAATCATAAATTGCAGAAATTTAAGCACAATGGATCCCTTAAGTTGAATAACATATTTTGACCCCTAGCTCTTTTTCCTTAGTCAGGTATACATTCGAGAGGTACCAGTATTTTAACCATCACCTTTAAAAACGTTTCTTCGTTGTCAAAGAGTTTTTATTTTCTTTTACCCCTTGTAAAATAAAAAAATAAAATTTATTTCAAATAAAAAAATAAGTTTAAAATCCTCAATCGACTTCGCAGTGAATTGCACTCAATACTTTTACACAATATTTACCGATGAAATTTCTATATATTTTTAAATTAAAAATTATTAATGTATATTTTTATTTTTAAAAATCCTTAGCTTTTAATGCTAATTTCTTATCGGTCGCAACGAAATTCCGGAATAAATGAAAGGCATCGTGGTTCCATGATTTAAATCTATGTGTTGTGTTAACGTGAATAAAATTCATTACTACTTCAACTGTAAATGTTATTATTACATTGTATAATAATTTTTATACACGAACTAATTTCTTTTTAAGTTTGGTAATGAAAATTACGGTTTAATAAGTTTGGCATTGATCTCGACCATTACCAATTTGGTAAGAAAATAACTTCGAAGTTTTTTTAGTTTAACAATCATAGATTTGCAGTTAAATAAAGTAAATTAAATTCTATTTAAGTTTACTTTTATTTTCATTAAGGCCGCCCAATTATGGATTACGTCGAATCCAATTTTTATTTGCATCCATTCTTACCGAGTAACTTTTATTGTCATCTTAAAATGAGGTTGTCAGTGTATATATATGTTTTACGCCTTCGAAATTAAACGAAGAACAATTGATTTTTTTTTTTGCAATGCATATGTACATGTAATTTAATAATAATCAGTTTTTTTTTTACGATTTGTTGAAACTTGCGTTAATAAATTCTTCATTTTGAGTCCGTTAGCGCTGTCGCATAAACTTCGGTATATGAGCATATTACATTGAATAACTCAGGTAAATTTAAATTTTTTTCATCCGGTTTCTAACGCTGCTTCAACAAAGGCAAAGGCCAACGACTTTTTGCCGTAACCGGAGTCTTTTGTGTGAATTTTGAAGAGCGACGCCGAGCCATCGGACGGCTCTGCCTTTTGTTGGAAAAGTTGGAGCTTCGCATTCGGGGTGACGACGGAACGGTCGCGGTCGCCCGTCGAACTGCGAACCGGCGACAACGAATGCATCGGTTTCGAAAACTCCAAATGGGTTTTTCGGGAAGAGGCCGAGGTTGAATGGAATTCTTTGTTGCCCAGGCATTTTTTCCCTGGGAGCATTGTTGTTGATGAATCTCAACAGATGTTCCGTGCATGTACAATGTGTCTATCATATTCTCTCCATGTTGGGTGTATGTGAAACGTTTCCTGGAAGCACTGTGCCATAATAACGATACCAGAAGATTCTCGGAAATAATCTTTATCTTGCTTTAATTTTTACTGGCTTCCTTTTTCTCTTATTTATTATATTTCCATCGGGCCTCCATTTCATTTTTTCGTTGTAAAATTCTTTTTTCTGCTGCCGTTGTAAGGCGAAGACCTCACCCGCCGTTGACAGCGGCAAACGTGGCGGCGAGAGAGATGATTTTTTCGGCGCCAGGTAGTCGTATTATAAGAAGTAGTGCCTTAGGTGTCTCGCGAGGGATCTTGCGCTGCGTACATGTTTAGCGGAGAAATGGCGTGCAGTATTTTAGCATTGCAAGATTACATTTTTAGATCGAAATATAGATTTTTTTTTTTTTTTTTTTTCCATTTCATTATGATTATTCGATGTTTCCGCAGTGTTAGATTGTGTAAAAAACTTACTGATGCGTCTCGTTTTAGCTTACGTTAGCCGAGCAGAGGATTGCGGCGGCTGGTGAATAAATGGAAGGATGAGATGGATGCACGGCATTAAACGTTTTAGTGAGTTCATCGAGCAAAGTCGAACATTTGAATAAACGGGATGATTGATTAGCAAAACTTTTCTCCCCGACTCGTGTAATATGAGAGAAAAGTTTCGGTTATGTTTTACTCCTTTGTCAGATTTTGTCGTTCGAATGTTGCTTGTCCTTTTTCCAAGTGGCGTAAACGTTTCGCACGGAATGAATCTTTCGCGCGGATGTCAGCAAGCACGTTCTCGGAGAACACGTGCTTCACCGGTATGATCTTTACCGGCTCGTACTTAATATTTGTTCGCTCCTAATTATATTCCTGGCTGAAATGTTCCCGAATCTCGAACGTTGGCCGTTCTCCGCATGTGCCAACGGCCAACGTCGGTTGCCGTTCCTATCGGCGAATGCGATAAATCAAATCTTCAATTTTTCTTTCGTTTCTCGCCTGGTCAAAGGGTCTTTTATTATACAAAACTTCTCGGTTCTTAAACCTTTTGAATTTGATTTTCAAAAATTACTAACGTTGCCCCTAATATCTAGGTATTGTGAAATCTTACCTTTTATGATGGAGGTAAGTGCCTGACCCTAGAACATTATTAAAACGTCAACGTAAATGATGATGAAAGCCAATTTATTTCCTCTTTCTATTGTGTACAGGCACGGCTCAGACCTTGTAGGTTGGGCCCCGCAAGAAAGTAATGCCGAATTTTAATTGATTGCACCGAGCTTTTCCGCTTGTTTCAGTATGGGTTTTTATTCAAAAGAGGACTTTGTCTCTTTCTTCGGTCCTTTTTAATTTATCTTCCTGCATCCTCAATTGTGACGTTTTTAATATTGCTAATCTGTTACAGTTGTTAAAGTCTTCTTTTGCAAAAAGCACATATTAAATTTAATTTTTATGTTCCTGCTTACATTTATGTATGTGCGACCCTTTCCTGAAGAAAAATCGAATTTCCTTTAAGATGCATTTTACATATGTATTTGAAAATTTTTATGCAATTGAAAGGTTTGTTCTAATAATAACAGTTATTGATTACTATTAGATAAAGAAATTGATTGGAAATAAAAAACGTAAACAGATTCGTAAAAAAACAGTTTCGTCTGAATATATGGCTGTAAATGCAGTATGAAACGACGTGATACTTTCTTAAATTGGGGGAAATGTGATATTAATTTAGTAAAAAGCAAATGTAAAATGATTTGAAAATAAAAAACTTTTGTATGTTATAAACTTTAATGTCCTTCTTTTTTTTCTGGAAGTCCCATTTAATGGAAGTTATTTGAGAAGGTGGGTTATTCATTTTTGTTTTTAATCCAAATGCCTTAATTCTGAAAATGTGTGGTTATCTTTCAGTTTGTTTATATCTGCAGTGTGCCAAAGTAATACTGTCTTCAAGGTAAATGACTAACTGCAATCACGCAGGCAAATACAATATTTTTCCTTAATTCTTAAGCATTGTGATGTTAAATAGATATGTTATATTATATCTCATCCAGCTGCTTCTAAGAAAATAAATCAAACTTCTTATTAATGATATATTTTTTCTGAATCTGTTTTTATTGGGTTTCCCCTTTTATCGGCTTAGAAAGTTATTTACTTTTTAAGCCGTTGCTCGCATCGATTTGAACTTCAGAGATAAATGTTTCTGAGCCACATTTCTGGATCACATTTCTGTCGCATAAATTTTAGCGCTTGTATGGTATTATAGAAAACTTTCCAAGAAGCATATCAATTAAACTGATTTCTCTGAACAGACTTTAAATATTGTAATTTCTTGTGTGATAACGTTCTCCCGAGAATTATTTTAGTACCTGAGAGCTTTTAGTCTTTGCTGTCTGTTGATGATGTTAAAGTAAAAATTTCTTTTTTATGTTAAATGCAAATATAAATGCAAGAAACTTGGGATACTTGTTAAAAGTTCATTTTCGAATACATGACATACATATTACATGAGCATATAAAGAAACGTGAATACTTCTGTCTTCAAGACATGCTAATCAGATAATTTTTAGAATGTCAAATTAGTAATAAATATGGGAATTTATGTAGTATGATATATCTACATAGAGACCTAAATTTTGAATATGATTTATATATTTTTAATATATTTTTATATGTGTTTTAAATAGGCGTATGTCATGGAGATCGAAAAATATAAAAAAAATATTATGATTGCATATTATTAAACCTTGTTAGTGAAATTAAAAAAAAAAAGAAAAATAACTGGTGAAAAATTTAATCTTAATTTGACGTTGTTCATAGTATTTTAATTTCAATTTTTCAATGTTTCAGTGCTAATCTTTGAAATTCTTTCCCTATTTTTTAATATTTTATTACTTTTTAGACTGCCAAAATACGATTAACTTTTTATGCTATAATTAACTAATTTCCAAGATTTTCAATTTTATTGAGTTCATAATTTTTCAAAGTGACTTCATATTTATTTGAAGAAAAATAATTTAGTATTGCTTATTATATTTGTACTAACAATTTTGCATATTATGGCACTTAGAACCTTTAAAATCAGGGAGAGCAATTTCAATGAAAGATGCACTTGTTCTGGGAAAGATTATTTATGATAGTATAATTAATGTTCTGGGTTCAGCGATTTCTTTATTACAAGCAGAATCCCCTCCTCATTAGAGTTAAATTTTATGAAAAGCTTTTATAACTTAATGAAATGATATTTTTTAAACATATTTTATAAGACATTTGTTAAAGATTAATATTCCTCTACGTCTATTTTAAGATTTATTAGTATATCTTGTGATGAGTCAAGGATAGAAAAATCATATTTTAACTTTTGGAAGGGTTATATTTACTTTTTATGAATACTCAGTCATGATAAAGTTTTCCTTTTTTTTCATGAAAAATTACAACTCTTTTTTTTTAAAACCTTTGCATATCTTCAAATTTCGGCCCATTTATTTTGCATAAATTCTTCTTGGATTCAGTAGGGGGGAGATTTTATCTATGTGTAAATATATATATATATACAAATACAACGCATATCAACAACTGAAAATGTTTTTCAAACATTATAATATTTTTAATATTTCCAACTGAAAATCACTGATTTATATCAAATTTCGAGGACAATTTGTATAATGTATAATTAATAATGTTTATTTATTTTCTAGGTAGGTTAAATCTCTCCCCAAGTTACTTTCGGCTGAGGTATATCCCCGAAATGGATATATTGCAAGAAATATTAAAAAATAAGTAACGCGATTAATGGGGGAAATGCAAGAACCGAGTAGACTGATCTACGGCAGATATAATTTAATTTTTCCAAATTCATAAAAATCTTTGTGTAATTAATTACTAAATTTCAAAAATATTTTCATAAGAAAGTTTCAAAATTTCTTTAATACTTTCCTAAAATTAAAGTACAATTTGCATGAGAAATTTTATAAGTTTGAAGTAATAAAATTAACTAACGGCTTTGAATAAAAATATAATTTTGTCCTTATAATGCTGCTTTAACAATAATATGTTTTGAGATATTAAGATTTGTCTCTAACACTTCATTGTGATTTGAATTCGGTCTGCTTATCGAATAGCATATACATGTTTAAATTTAAATCTGCTTTCACAGTTACTAAGAATATGTAATTTAAGAATGAATGACAAGAATTATTAATAGTTTCAGTTAAGAAAAAAAAGCCTTGTTTTCTTCTTTTATAAATGAAATTTTGTCTGTTTCATATCAATTGGACATATCCTTTTCATATGCATATGTATATGGAACAAAAGAAAAGATTCGTTATATATGAAATCTCAAAATCATCTGTTAAAGATTTATGAAAAATAACCCATTTTATTAATAGAAAACAGTTTTCTTGAATTGACTTTAATTTTTCTCATTATTGTGAATGAAAAATTTTAAATAATTTCGCTTATTCAAAATGCTGCATTCATTTCATATGTATATGTATTATTTCAAAATACGGATTCCTTTTAAATTCAAATTAACTGTTTTGCATTTTTTATTAGAAAACGATAATTTTTTCATTCATGCATTTTTAGTAAAGGCGTAAACTTGTGTGATCGTTTGATAACTATTTACCCTTCACTGTTGGGATTAATAATTCATTTTGCTTAACAACGAAGGCAATTAAAAATAAAAAGGCTTTAATTTAGTTTGCTAAGTTAGCTTCTTTTAAAAGAAGTCTCACATTTTTGAGAAATATAATATGAAGAAAACGGGTATATAGAGAAACATTTGAACAGGTTTTTGTCTTTTATTTCATCATTAAAAATGTTTGCAAAAAAACTCAGTTGTTATTGCTCACATAAATGAAAAGGCACGATTCACTGCTTCTGTAATTTTTTAAATTACTGTTTATTCACGGTTTTGAAAAAAAACTTTATTTGACAGTTAGTAACTAATCCATTTTTAAGAATTTTGGCTGAATTGCTTATTTAGAAACCACAATTAGAATGGATTAACTTGTGACACTTTATACAAAAGAAAGGTAATATGAAATTCCGTATTGTTTTATAAGAATTTATATTATTTTTACATACATAATATTAATATTTTATAAATATTCTGCATATTATTTATCATATCTAAGTGAATTTTATTCATTTTCATAATACAACGAAGTACGAATGACATTATAATCATTAATTAACTTTTCTGATTGTATAACATACTTTATTGAGTTTTTCAGATTTTTTTCAAATTTTCAAATTTTGCAATTTGATAATTCAAATCAATCATTATATATAAATATATAACGGATACAAAAAACCTAAGGTGCAAGGATCAGATTCTCCAGTCTCACCTAAGTTTTTCTCAATTAATATTATTCCACATAAACGTTTTTTCTGTTATTAGCATATTCCCTGTTTTCAGAAAATAATTGAGTCGTGTACAGAATTTAAAAAAAAATAATTTTATGGAATAAAAATAAATTCCGAAGAAATTTAATGATGAGAATCATTAGTTTTAATGCTAAAAAAACTGACTTGAATAGCAATGTTATATTGATAAAATGAATAAAGCCAAGAACCGTTTTTCATTTCCATTCACTGAAATCGAACAGAACTCTAAATGTGTTTTTTATTCAGATCCGTGTGCAATTTTTTTAGAATTTTATTATTATATTTTTTTTATTTCACTGACAAAAACTTCTAAACTCACACGTTTCTCTGAATTTCATGTTATTTCCATATTAATAATTATTATGTTATTTAACGTTATTATTTAACTCATGTCATGTGAAGTTGTATTAATCAGAAATATTTATATTTTATCTAGCAAGAAATATTGATAGACAACTTGAAAACTCTCGTCAGGCTACCAGATATTTTCATCCTTAATTTTTAAGACTTATATTGCCCGTTAAACATTGACGTTCCATAACTTTATTAAATTTTTTAAATTTTAATTTACTAATGAAATTTGTGAAGCATAAAAAAAGAGTTACTGTTCATTTCACTTTAAAAAATAATACTGATTACTACTTTTTATACTACAAAAAAAATTGCTGCATTGTGATTTTTTTACACGTATACTACACTTTTTTGCTAAATTGTGGCCTTAGATTTGTTTTTTTATTTTAAGTGTTTATGACTTTAAAATATGAATAGTGTTACAAATAAAAAATTATTTATCTGTTATTCAATTATATTTCACTCACATAATTCTAACTTTGCATTTTGCCTTCGATAAAAAAAAATTGAACAAGAGGATCAGTTTTAGATATAATTGTCTAAATTAAAAATTTGTTCACGTTTATTGATATTTCCCAAAAATATCAGTATATGTTTTTAAATAAAATCAGTTTTTTCCAAATTTGTAAAAAATTTCAAGTCCTCATTTGCACACGTTAAAATAACCCCTTTTTTTGTAAACTAGTTTAATTTTGGGGATAAATCATTTATCTATTGAAAATATTTTGATACAGTTAAAATCAAGTTGAATAAAATAATATAAAAAAATTAACTAATACAATAAAACATTGTTATAACTACTGTGACGATGATATTATTAAAATCTTTGACATTATAATGTAAAAGTAATAAAAACCTCATTCTCATTTTTTATTTTCAAAGTAAATGTTTATGTAAACAGTTAATATTAATGATGTTTTATATTTAGAAAGAATTTAAATTAAATAAAATTGTGGTGAACAATACTTGGGCAATAAATCAAATAATTATGAAACAATTGCCAACACTGCTATTTTTACTTCATTGTATCCTGAGAGATGTGCCAACTAATTTTTATAAATACTTTTGGGAATATTTTTAAACAGAACTTAATAAATAATTTTGAAAAATTAGTGAATGTAAGAAAAAATATTTTATGATTAATTACAGAAGGTTTTATTGATCACCACTAAAATTGGGGAGTAGAAATTATCCATAATGTTTCATTTAATCCAAAATCTGAAGATGTTTGAGTTCGCTTTTAAAATATTTATTCTGAATTTTATATATAATGTGGTACATGTGGTGTATATGAGAAAAAATTCAGCTATTAAAATTGGATTTTTTTGAATTAAATTTTTCTGATTCTGAATATTATTTTATCTTTATGCATTGTAATTGTAAATTTATAACATGTTTTAAGTTTTATCTTTTACCTCATCTGTAACTTTTGTTATGAGAGATTTAAATTCATGAGCCATAAAAACAACACTGAGGTTTTCGTTTTGCCGAGCTTTCGGATAATCAGGCATAAAGGCGAGAAAACCAAGAATATTTTATCAAGTAGATAATTTCAAACAATTTCACACCCGGGTTTTTTCAGTGCAATAGCTGAGATACGGTTTGAATAAAATTGTAGAAATCCCGATGGTTAAGAACTACGATTAGTCATAACTGATTCCATTAAATCTCCTATCATATGATTTCTCATATTCGTGTTTCATTATGTCGATTTTACTTTTTTCGATTTTTTTTCCAGGGAAATGTTCATTATTCACGTTCTATTTCGAAAAATAAATCGAAAGCACTTTGGAGAAATTGTCGTTAATCATTGCAAACTATTCATGAAATATAGGAATAATGAAATTGAATATTTCAAAGTTTGAATTGCGACTGAAAATAAACACATTTAATAATCCAATAGGGTCGCACAACGATTACATAGAGGCAAGACCAAGTTTTGCGGAACGATGATTTTTAAATTAAAACTACATAGCTTCCGATTTAATATCCATTTTGCATAAATGGGATAAAACTTCATTAAATCTGATTAAAGTCACATTATAACGGGGCAAAGTAGGATTTCGTCATTAAACAACTTTAGATTCCCGTGTCACTATTTTCCCAGTTACATCCTCATTTACTATCGTAATTTATGTCTCATGAACTCTCATAAATAATATGTTTGTTTTAATCGCATATTCCAGTTCATGATATGCGTTTCGAAAAAAACGTCAAATTATTTGAAGCTTTTGTAAGAGGGCATAATTTTTATGTATTAAGTTATGTCGGTTGGAACTACTGTAAACATTGTGTAGAAAGCATCATCTTATTCCAAAAACAATCTGCATTCAGTTATGGACGACTTCGAATATTAGAGTTTCAACTTAGATGATACTTTGCTTTTTATGAGGATTTATAATTTCAAAACAGTCTCTGAAACGGAAAAAATTTTGATCAGAAATGGAGCATCAGAAAAACAATTCTTTTATAACTCTATTTCGCGTAAATAATACAATTGTATCATGGAGAAATCTGCTCCTATACAAAAGTGTGCGC
This sequence comes from Ricinus marginatus, assembly GCA_028565995.1. Lineage (NCBI taxonomy): Eukaryota > Metazoa > Arthropoda > Insecta > Psocodea > Ricinidae > Ricinus > Ricinus marginatus. Next base: position 1,995,260 of record JAOWBB010000001.1, read on the forward strand.
ATTAAATTATGGCTGTATTGATAACTTGAAAGTGATAGAAATTTTTAAAATTTTCTCATCATTCGTTTGCATCATTTTAAACCGTGCAACATTTATGAATCAGAGATGTCAAGTTTAAGGGGAAATAATATTGCGCTGACTAAAAAAATTGAAATAAAGACCTTCTTATGTTGGTAATTCAATTTTTTGATTCGAACCTCTAAATCATATTTGGATTTAGGAGACGTAAAGTAAATATTTGAGAGGAGTAAGTTGTTTCTTGGTCAGAAATATCACCCAATATATTATTAGCTGAAAATGAAAAATGTTAGACGATGATAACAAAAGAGGTCTGTAGCACATTCGAAATAGCTACAAGAATTAAAACAATTTTTTTATTAAGTTTTTTTAGCATTAATCTACCATTTGTGATAATTGATAAAGAAAACTTAAGCCGGATTTACACCCAAATTAGGGTACGATTTCTCGTACGTTTCAAATGCACCTTTTATATTTTACTTTTAAAAACCACAATGTTAAATAATAACTGAAAAGCAATAACGTTAAGCGATGCGGGCATGACAAAAAGGTTCGGAAAAGGTGCAAAAAACACGGCGTTTCGCAAATGTTTTTCCCACTCTGAAATCCCGAGTGACACACGCACATGTGCAAGGGTTGGACTTAAAAATTTTTATACGACTTATTTGGAGGTAAACGCCAAGTAAAGCTTTACGTCACAGTGACGTAAGCATGTGGTTGCGACGTCATGTTTTGTTTCATTTCTCAATTCTCGTTCCCTCGTTCAGTCAGTCAACGCCGCTTGCTTCGAGGGAGGTGGTGCCCGGTTCTCGGCATTTGTTATTTGTTTCTCTTTCCGAATGCCTGCGCCGAAATTAGAATTATCTTGTGAATGTTTCATATTGAAAATTAAAATATATTTTTTTATGTGCAGTGGAAACGATATTTTAGTTTCTTAACGTGGAAAACGTGAAAGTAGATTGCTTAAATCATTTTGGAAATAAGGTATTTTTATGTAATAATCGAATTATAATTTCAAATTTTTCTTATTTTTTTTCACCTGCTAATTTCTGCTGTGTATACATTTGAATTAATCTTTTCGCTTGCAAATCTATTCAGTTAAATATCTAAATAAGTTGTACAGTTTCATGACTTTAACCAGATTGTACGTCTTGGATCATGGCTGTGTGCATTGTACTTTATGAACACCGCTAATCAGCCTTGAGTAGCTCTTTCAGATTCTTGTCTTAGCATAGAAATCAATTGCTAATGCCAGATTTTAAATTATGGGAAATATACCTGAATGAAAATTATGGATTTCCCATATAGTATTATTAATTTTTTTTTAATATCATTGTATAAACGAAAAATTGATATTCAGGTTGTCATAAAAAATTAATTGCATCACTTTATATTTTTTCAATATTTGATTGATTTATGGAAATATTAATGAGCAAATATAAGTTCTGATATTTTCGATATGTAAATGCAGATTCTCATTAATTGTTATAATTGTTTAAAATGTATTTTGTTTCCGATCCTACAACCCAACTTAACTGCCATTTAAATATAAATATTTCCATTCATATTTGCTTATTTGACCGCTGTTACATTATAACTTTTGTCGTTGTTTTATTTCATTCACAGTTAATGTGCGATCGCTTTTGTTATTTTTCCTTTTGATTAACTTTCATCTTTTGTGACGTTAAAAACACTTTAAAATACATTTATAATATTGTCTGAGGAAGAATTGGAGAAGGACTTGCATTGAAATATGAAGGGAAAATGTGCTTTTTGCTTTGAGCATAAAAGGTAAAATGTGTCTCTAAGAAAAAGTTGACGCTACATCCGTTTTGTTATCTTTGCTGCATAAAATACATCGCTTGTAAAAAATGTTTTAAGAGAAGTGAAGTTGTAAAAGAGTCGCAAACGATTTCCGCATTGTGAAATTTAGAAGAATAATGAAATTGAGGCAGGCTAAGCAAATAAAGGACTTCTGAACCGATTCCTTGTGTAGTTTCTCGCAAATTTTCATTCTCGGTCCGCTCTCCGTGTAGGGAATAATTCGTTCACCTAAATGACGTGCGTTAACTGCTCGGAAAATGAAAATATAAAATTATCTCATCGACAAATTAATTGGTTAAATTGAGAAATTAAGTGGTCATATCGCTTGTTGATGAGATACAACTTGATCGTGCATATCGATCAGTACCTTCATTTATATATAACCTCACCATCCGAGAAGTTTATAATTTACACGGCTTCTTATTGTTTTTGGCTTCGGTATTCATCACTTTAAATTATTTTCAATTAATTTTAATTAATAAGTGATTCAAAAATGCTATTTTCTCCTGGACATTTTACAATATTTATTTTGCTCTTAAATCTCATATTTTTGAAATATCAGTACAAAATATCTTTGATGTTAATGAATAAGAAGTCTGAAATCTTTCATGACTTTTAATAAACACATTTAAATAATTGTCTGTTTCAAGTGTTAGTCCTGAAGCCCTTTGGCCTGATACTGTAAAAGATTTTTTTTAACAAAAATCAAAGATAATTATCCTTTTTTATTATCTTCATTAATTAGCCGACTTTTTCAAAGTTTTTCATTTGTCCAAGGTTTTTTAAATTGTAGTTTGCAGGTATATAATATTGAACTGCACGATAATTTAAGTTTATTCAATATTTTTTCATGCTAAATGAAAATAGTTTCTCCGAAAATAATTAAATAACATATTATTCGTTATTGCGGAAATCATTTGTGCCGAGACATGTACAATTATGTCACAGTAGCTTAAAGCCTCTAAATATTGTGGAAACCTAATCGAGATGAATTTAAAATTTTTGAAATGAGTTTCAGGTTACATGGTTTATCAGGATAGGTATCTTGTGATATGAAATATACTTTTAAAAGTGAAGGAAAATTCCCAGTGTCCGCACAAAGATCTGAAAATTATGTTTTTCTGATGCAAATCTGAGAAAGCTTTTAAAAATGAATATTGATAATTTCTTTGTAAGAAAAAAAAAATCCCATACTTTGATTTAGCACATTTTCTTGTATCTAAATTCAATATTTAAGAGTATTGCTATAAAAATTTTGTCTAAAGCGAATTTGAATCCAGTTTTATTGATATTTATTTTGTGATAAATTTTTTTATTGTATACTTTCGTTTATATTCTCCTCTGTGAAATATATCATGAATTTATATTAATTTTTGATAGCGATGAGTGTAAACAAGGTTATAATTATATTTTTCTGCCATGAAATTATATGAATATTTAATTTTTGATTACTTGAATATAAATTAATAAAACAATTGAATCATTTAATAATGAAATTTTTAATGTAAATTATATGAAAACATCAAGAAAATTATCACGCAAATTAGCGACAAGTAAAAACTATTTTATATTTATGCAATATAGTTGTAAATAGGAGCAAAAAATTTGAAAATAAGGTCTCGTAATCCATAAATGGTGAAAAAAAAATATTAAATAATTTTACGTTACATTGTAAATAATTTTAAGTTCACATTGTATGTAAACTAATATTTTTACATGCATCGAAATTTTCTTCTTTGTAGAAGAAAAAAATTTATTAAAAAGATGAGAATAATGGGAATTAGGTTATAAAATATAAGAAAAGTGTTTGTCTAACATTTTTCTAATTATTCGCTTATTCAGGTCTTTTATCTTCATGTGTAGGGACAATGTTATTTAAGTTAATAAAAAAAGCTACATTTTTCACTTGAAAATACATATATATGTAGGACGATTAAATATTTCAGTAAAAACAATACAGATAGTTTTGTGTAAATGGGGAGATCAAGTAAGAAGTTTTAAATTTTTTACTTAAAACAATTTTTGTGACCAGTCAATTAATCTCCCTATTTATTTTATCTTTTTCAGGTACACCCTGGAATAATGTTTGAAAATGACTTCTGCTGTGTCTGCTATGACCACATCTGAAAAGTTTTCTTTGAGCACTCAGCCAAGATGCTCGACCGAACCGTCCTGGAGCACTTCCCCATCCTCCGCGGATAAATGCAACGATTTTCTCCTTGACTCGGATTTCGGGAGCGCCATTTTCGAAAAGTCAAATCACGGGAAATTCGAATTGAATTCGAATCGAATAATGAACTGCGGACAATCGAAAGTCCGGAAGGAAACGTTTGCGGATTTTCACGTGACACCCGGGGTCGTTTGCAATTCCATAAGTGTCGGCAGTATGGGGCTCCTGTCGGAGGAAGTTCCTAAATTCGAGCTCGAATCCGAAATCAGCGATTTGCTCGAGCAACTCGATTTGGACGACGTTCCTTACGATCAGTCGAAGCCTTTAAAAATTGATCCAAATTTTTTAAAACTGAATTTCTCCAGTCTGACGAAGTTTGATCTCGGATCCCGCGAAAACGGTGAATCGAACGAAAACTCAACGGACGATTTTGGCATGAAAATTGAACGGCAGAACAAGAGAGCCTCTCATCACTTGTCCGGAGGTGGACTGCTGTCGGATTCATCACAAACTAATATCTTTCAAAATTTTTCGGACGCTAGTGCCAAAAGTCAGTTTTGCACGTTATCGGACAGCGGATGCATTTCCACGGAAAACATTTTCGACTTCGACGATTTAAACTACTTTAAAACCACGGAAGAAGAGACTTCGTCTAACTTCATGAACCAAATTTCGCCTTCTTCGCCACTAACATTTGATTTAGCCGCTCAAGCGAGATTAACGAAAAACGTTACCAAAGGAGATTTAATGAATGTTCAAAATGCAAATCCTTTTAATCATTTCGTAAAGGACATTATGGAAAGTGAGAGTGTTTTTGCATCCACAAATCCGTTCAGTAACCTGAGCTACAGATCTAGTCTTATGCAACCGTCTGAATCCTCTTCACCGGATTACGAAAACTTGAATATACCTAGGAAATCGTTCTCCCAATGTTCCACGCGTCCTGCTAGTCCAATGAATAAGTCGAATCCGGAGGAACCCTGCATATCAAACCCCTTTCTCCTGAATCAAACTAGTCCTCAGTCGTCGTATCCGTCTCTAAATCTCGGCAGCTTTGTGCTCGACGACCGACGCTTTCCTGGTCCGCAGACCCCGTTATCGAATTCGGCAAATTCCATAATATTCGCTGTTCCGGTTTTTCCCATTTTCCAGCATCACATCGCGAATTCAAGCACGCAGACTAACAGCATGACTTCGGGACAGATCTCTCCCGATGATGAACCCATTTACCAAAACGTGACCAATCAACTGCGGAAGTTTATGCTGCGGAACAATCATTCCGAATATGACTTGCAGTGTCTAAAAACTACGATGAAAGACTTGAGGAACTCAGGATGGTACTACGAGAATGTCAGTTGGCAAGAGAGCGTGGTCCTGCTAAAGAGTACGCAACCTGGAACATTCCTGATCAGAGATTCGAGCGACCCAAATTTTCTGTTCTCGCTAAGCGTTCAAACCTCTCGCGGACCGACTAGCGTTCGATTGCACTACGTGAACGGCCAGTTCAGGCTAGATGCCGAGGAGAAGTTGGTGCCCCACATGCCCTCGTTCAACTCCGTCATCGAGCTCATCGATTATTACATCGAGAACACGGTGAAGAACAAATTCAAGAATTCGCACTTCGGGAAATCATCCAAGGAAAGCGGGAAAGACAGATTGCAGAGGTCCAAGGAGCAGGTTTGGATAGATTCCCAGGGGAAAATGTATTCGAATATCCTGCTGGTTAAGCCTTTATACAAGAAAGAACATTTCTGTCCCCTGCAACATTTGGCCAGACTGACTATCAACAAGCACGTGAAAAAGAATCCAAGCAGTAAAAGCAAAGCAAGCTTCAGAGTGACTCCCGCGTATGAGGATTCTTCCTTTCCAATAAGTTTCGACAATTCCCGCCCCATTCTCAACGTAGACGCCCTCCCGTTGCCTGCCACTTTACTGAATTATCTAAAAGATTATCCATATTGTCACTAACGTTTTTTCTGGCTATCCGAGTTCCTCGGGCAATTCTCTGATTCGACTTGCATTTCATTTCCTTTTCCGATCTCAGTTTAATTGTTTAATAAATTACACAGCATATTCCCGGCGTTGATGGTATCAGGAAGATTGCTACCAGTTAATAAGTTACAACTCTTACATTTTGTTATTACTTTAATTTAGCAGCTTCCACAAAAAAAACAGCGCTTTTTTAATTGATCTAAAACAACATGTTCTCATTATAAAGAACGAATAAACTATTTACGAGAAGCAAAGGCGAAATGTAATGAGTAACTGACGGTAAAATCAGTTTAAAATTCAGAGATTTTCCATCGAAATCACAAATAACCGTGAATTTCTGCCCGCAACACGAGCGGACTTCGAAATCCTCGAAATGTTCGGCCACTCTTGAAAACGGTTGTCGTCCATTAAAGCCTTAGGATGGACACGTTCACAGTTCTTTAGTGCAGAGAAGTGCATTATCTGAAGAGCGACTCCAACCGGTCTCATTAATCACGAGATTCCCTGCGGGATGCATCACATCCGTCTCGAGCATTAAGTCTTTCCTCGGGCCCCGGACTCCAAATGATCTTCGTTTGCCTGCGATTTCCTTTTGCCGTTAGAGTAGCGAACGAAACCGGTCTTGGCTCTGCCTGGAGTGCCACGGCAGGCTCTCGGGGCGTGGAATCGTATCCTTTTATTAAATTCCCTTCACACGTTAATGTCCCGTTGATGTTAGAGGTGAATGGAATATTTCACGGGCGAATTGCAACCACATATAGAGCTCATTGTGTCTGTGAACAGTTATGATATTGTGCGCTTGTTAATCTCCCAAAAAGCAAAGACCTAACCTGGCCCTGGACATGATTTTTTTTTTTGCGGTTGACCATCGAGGACTTTGCTTCTCTGTAACGGGCCGAAAATGGGAATATTAGAAAGCCGGTATATATATTTATCTTAAGTTTTAATCATTTCCATTTATTATTTAAAAAAAAAAAAGTTTTTCTCCTAAAGGAAAGTCGTTTCTGAATTAAAAAAAAAAAAAGCAAAAATTAATTTATAAAATTTGAACCAGTTATTTCGGCTAAATTAATAAAAAAAATCATCGAACCAATCTACTTTCATATAAAGTAACTTAAGGATTAAGTTATCTACATATATAAATCAGTGACTAACAATATAAATATTATATAGGTGATTTATTTATTTATCAATATCAGTATTATTAATCGATTTTCACATTTAGAAATATCACTTGCTCGTTTACTTGAAAATATATAAAGTTAAACCTGTATTTGACTGTATTTATTTATTTATTTATTAATAATATGAAAATTAGTTTAGTGAAAAAAAAAAATTAAGTTTTCTTTTGTGAGGCGTTGCATTGCTCGTTTATCATCCGGAAAATCTTGAGAAAGGCACTTGGGAAAATTCCTGAGTTATCCTTTACTGTTTTCCGAAGGAGAATAAGTTTCCTCCTAAAATAATGCTTTGCCTCACAGCTTTCTTTTCACTTTGGATTAATATTATTTTAATATAGGAAAAAACGAATATCTGCTGTAGATTTTAACTTTATTTTAATCTTTTTTTTCTTTTTTTTACTGATAACTGCATCACTTTTTAATTCAGGAACTCGTTTTCACCTATTATTTCACTCTGTAAGCCTTATAAATTTAAATATAAAAAAAAAATATTGATGAAACTTATTTTTTAAAATCCTAAATCAACGAAAACATTTATTTTTGAATTCCCTAGAAACCTCCGTCTCTTTTCTTTGTTCAATGAAAAGCTCCAGGAAGGATTTAACCGAAAATATGATGAATATTATTACGTCCAAGAACGGACAAAAATATAGATTATATGCGCAGAATACCTTTCGTACTCTGCATCATTCGGTACTCCCGACTTGTCAACAAAGTTTTGGACTTGCCAGACGGTTCACGGACGCTGCCGAATTTAAAATTAGTTTTGCAGTGCGCATAAAGGAATGGGCATTGAATGATTGACTCATCAGCGCCTTGCCCAAACCTCGAAATGCAGTTTTGCGGTCGTAAAGAGCCGACCGATAGAAATTTGCATTTCTGCAGTCGTAGAGACGAAGGGAATTAGAGCAGAAAGTAAAAAATGAGGAAAGCTTTTCCAGATGTGGATTTCAAAGTAGAGAGAGATTGGTTGGCTAATTTGGGAAGATATTGAAAATTAATCGGTTTCAAATATTTCTGCGATATCATTAGGAATGCGAATGTATTATTAATCGGTTTTCGTCATTATGTCACCGACATTATAGAATTCTTACTAATCTTTCCTTGAACCGCGAGAAGCTTTGACGCATGAATAAAAGAAACGAATCAGTCCGCATTTTCAGTCATAAAAGTGCATGTGAATTGTGGTTGCAGAAGCCGAAAGGTTTTCTTGCGGGACAGAATAGAGATCTCAACCGGAGATGGAATCCCACCGTTTTAGCGGTCAGAATGAAAAGTTTTAAAAAACTTCACATATTACGGTCGTTGATCTTGTGGAAAGAAATTAGCACTTTATTCTTAAGTGCCAAATATTCGAATCGACTTCGAAATTGAAAAAAATATGCCATTTGAGTTTAATTTTTTTTATGATCGACAGAGGTGTCCACATTCGAAAGTTAGCAATTAATTATGCAGCAGAAGGATACAGCGTTGGAATGAAGTTGGTCATGGACGTACAAAATATCGCGGATATGTTTACCTGAGGCCACCTGAATTATGGATCTTGCGATAAAGGTCAACGTTTGGTCGACGCCGGACCCGATCCGAAAGAAATTCCAAAATGAATTGAGGGAGACCCAACTGCAGTGCGAAGTGTCGGATGACGGTCTCCAATCAGGAGAGCGGTCCGATCCGGTCCACAACGGAGGAAAAAGAAGGCACATGGTAGAAAAGAACGAGAAATGCACTTAAACGAAAATAAGACAATGACGATTTCTTATTGTCAGCAAACTGAGTTGGGCAAAGGAGCCACTTGCTAAGGGAGCTTGCCGAACGAATTGCATTTCGTTACGTGAGAAAAAGTATCGGAAATTTTGGAATTTCAGGTAAAAAGAAATACCTTTGGGTTTCCGCAATCTCGCATCTGGAATTTGGGGAATTTGAAGAGGATGACGAATGCCTGGATCCTCCGCGAGGAGAAGGGGAAAAGCCAAAGAGCGTCGATAAACTTTTTCTCACTTGGAGCGAGATTGCTCTCCGGAGCGACTCGCCTGGAGAAACTCAGACCTCAAAGGGGCAGGAAAACACGGAAAGGAAAAATTTCCTTGCATAACGCGATACCGGCATTATATCAGTCCGAGCTGTTTCATAACGTGGCATTCTGACATTTGAGCCCCGGCCGGGTCACGTTTCCGAGGTCGGCTAAAAGGAGATGGCCGCGAGACCTAAGCAACTCTTCCGCGATTTTGTGATCGCTGCTTCTCGCCGAAGGGGGCTGCCGAAGGGGATTTTGAATTTCTCGGGCCCCCGTCGGTTAACTGCGGGGTAGTAGCTCTCGTGGGACATTTGAGAGCCGCCCTCTTCCCATAACAGTAACAATTCCGTAGTTTTTCACAGTAAAAAAGGAAAAAATTAGCCCGGTTCATTCATAACGCATCTCTGCTGCGTTCAGAAGCTACGTCCATTTTCGATATTATAATTTAAGCTTGATAAAAAAGAATTCCATTATGATTGCGGCTTGTATTGATAACCGGATGCTTTTAAGTATTTGCCACTCATCAATAATCCCGATGGCAAAATTAAGCGGTCGAAATGAATTTATTTTAACGGATGAAATGGAGCCGCCCGGAAAAACGCGATCGTTTTCCTAAATTTTCCAAATATTTACTTCTCTCCGATGAATCTGGTGCATGGAAAGATCGACGGCTCGAAAATCTTCAGCCTTATAATTTTATATTGATACAATGATATCTCTAACTGCTTTCGTTTAGATCAATGTACAAACAATCCGAGTTTCAATCTTCTTACTGATCGGTTTACTTCAATAAAACATTTCTTGAGAAATCGTTTATTTGGCGTTCGATAAATGGAATTAACCTTTGTGGTGAAGCTTTCGTGGCAAACAGAATACTTACTTACGTCCACAGATATACCAACGGTGCAATGTCGGAATATTTCTGTTTGCGTTAAATCGTCACGTTTCAAATATATACAGTGCCTGAGTGGGAATATTTTCTTGTCGGGCGCTGGGACTTGATTTCGAAGCCTCCGTTTTCCCATGCGAGCGGACGGTGTCGCGGCACTAATGGATGCAGACCGGGTTTCGGGTCTCCGTGCGACAGGGATTTTCGGGTGACTCTCAAACCCGTGAGGTTCGGTTACAACAACGGTTCGTGGGATTTTCGTTGCCGTCCAGCACAGCATTCCGAGCAGTGCACCTCCCCATTGTTTAAAATTGCTGTCGCTCGGTTATTCAGCAAGGACGTCTACGCTTACATTTTTCACTTAGACTATCGATCCCATATTCTGCTGGGAAAATTCGCGCCAAAGGCCATTTACCGTGCTCCAACAATAACTGACTGCTCCAACGTTCCGGAAAATAAATCAAACTAAGCAGAATTAATGAAAACGTTTGAAAATCTGGTCTTCATTGTCTTGTAGAATCTTGAAAAATTGATTGTTCCGTTTTTGAGCTCTTAAAACAAGTTTTAGATGCGAAATACAATGGTCAAAAGAATCTGGGATTTCACGTTTAAGGCAAATTGAATTTCTCATTGCGAGTTGAACACATCCGATACTCGTCATTTCGCGAGAAGCAGGTCGAAAAGTCGGCAAGGACGGTTCAAAATGAATGCCAGCAAACGAAAGGATTGCTGCAAGCAAATTGCGCTACGGATAAATATGGTCATTCCGAGGCAAATAAATAATGATGCATGAAAATCGCCTCTGTAAAATTAAAACGTTCAGTTCGTTGAAAATCATACTTTTCCCAGCAAAATCCGTTTCCGAAGCGATTATTTGCATTGCTTTTTTTGTATAAGAAGCCATAATCGTGGGGGGCCTCAGAAATTACGCGGGGAGAAAACCCTGTTTGCCGTGGTAAACGGCAAAGCAAGCTGCACCGCAGCAAGCGAAAAAAAGTTATATAAAAGACATGCTTAAAATCATAACAAAGTTAAGATATGATAACTTGCGAAAAGATAAGATTAAAAGGAATGTGCTCATAATTTAATGTACGGGAATGAATGCTCTTGAATTAAATTAAAATATTTTAGTGAAATAAAATATTTAAACCCAATCGGGATATTTTGAAGGATTTTTCATCTGGAATGAAAGTTGAATCGTCAGAATGGAGAATGCAAGTGCCCGGTTTCGTTAACAATCGCAGTGGGAACAAAATTTACTCCGTCTGTGTAAAACCAGTCGGAGGAAGAAAATCGCCAGCACGAATCGCGGAGGTTTCGGAACCCCGAAAAACTCGGTTTGCTGCAGGCGAGTTTCACGGGCCAACACTCCTAGGCTGCATCATGCTCGGGAAGCCGTGCATAGAAGCAGTGCTTCGGCGTCAACAAAAAAGGCCGAAACGTGGCCGCTCACAAGTTGCCTTTTGCAGAGCATTTTAAGGCTTCGGATTGTTTCGTTCTCGTTTCATCTGGCCCTAGGTAGATTGCAACGAAGGCATTTACAGGTTGAGCATTGCGCGATCCAGGTCGCGTAGAGGAGATACATCTCGTTCGGTTAACTGTTGTTATAAATGAGCACCAAATTGTTTCGAAGGACCCAATCCGACGGGAGCAAAATTGCTCGACAGGTAATTTCCTCTTCCAGATCGCGAAACATAATTTCGTTTCCAAATATGTCCTTTTATCGTCTTGTTGCCGCAAATCCAGTATTACGGCTCCGTGACTTGTAACTCTCAATAACCGTCAACTTTTTCAACTTCTCTCGTGCCACGAAGAACGATTTTTGGCGTTCCATAGTTTTGCTCCTCATCGGTGTGAAGATTTATTTAAAAGCGGTGGAATTTCGTATAGGTAAACACGCACACGATGAATATTTGTCACTGCTCTTTCAGATTTTTCCTTTTGGAGCTCCAGCTCTGCCTCCCGAGTATTTCCTCTCTCGCGGTTATTTGGATTCATTTTTCAGGCGGACATTAGCCTGTCGTTCGTGTGTTTCTCCAAAGATTTATTTGCCTTTTTCTCCCTCTTCCAAGCGCCGCACCGGGAGGCACCGAAATCCTTCCAACTTTTTAGCATTCTTCCCGCTTCGTTCTGCATCCCTTCCACTCTTCAGAGTGAGATTTGTTAAATAATCCCGCAGCTTGGTTGACGGACTAAAGGTACCTGTCATTGTCGCACTAAAGATTTCGCTTTCTTCATCCTGATGGTGCGGGTTGGCGGAATGCACAACGGTATTTTCTGCATCTCGTGCATCGTTCATTTTTCCGGAGTGGTCTCCTCATTTTTCTTGATGCCACAAAGAACGTGGTTCAGAAGCGTAAATTGCATGCAAAAACCCCGTCCTCTCTGCATCCATATGCAGACCGATCGTGCAACGGCTTAATTTGCCGCAGTTTTCAATATTAATGACCCCGGAGTAAAAGCTGTGGAAAATTTTACTGCCTTCTAATTATACTATTATCTTTCGGGATTGTTTCCGGTACAAACAGTTATATGTATATTTCTATACTGCGCATGGCGTGACATTTTTGTCATATCAGTGTTTAAAAAAGAAATTTTTTATTTTTTCGGTTCATTTTGTGGAAAATCCCGAAATTATCCCTGCCGCAATCATGTTCCAGCGTTGGGTTGAGCCTCGGTGCGCATCCCTCGAAGAAAATCGATTCGAGCCGTGTTTCTTTGCACCTGTACAAACATAAGACAGCAGCTGAAATGCAGGGGATGCATCCTCCCTATGGAAATTTGTGAAACTCGTCAATCAATCGGAGACATTTAACGGCTCTAAATCCGGCTCGAAAAAACTTTTTTTATTTTTACTTTTTACAAAAATCCACTTTCGAAAACCTAAATCTCACATGTTTGAACCGTTGAAACTTTCGAAAATGTTCGACGCTGATTTTCAGTTTCGCAAATTTTCGACGGCTTAAAATTTGCAGCTTAAAGTTTTACTTAAACACGATGACATAAAGAGCATTACGCGCTAGAGAATGCTTCATAAAGTTTCGCTAAATCACAATATAATTCTTTACAAAATAAAACCATGTATTTCTCTTTGCTTCCTCTCCAAATGCTTTTTTTTGGTGGCATAGTAGATGTTAAAAGTTTTTTGTTCCCCATATGAAAGATGCTCAACTTGCATGGAATAATAACCGTGGAGAGACCATCTGCATAAATGTTGTAATTTATCAGTGGAACGATAAGTTTCCTTGCAATTTGCCTTAAATTTACCATAGTAAAGTGTTAAAAAAAAAAAAAAAAAACGATCCGGTGGAAATCTGATGTTCGATTGACGTTAAGCGGCGAAGGAGAAGTGTACAGCGCTGCCGTAAAACTTTTTGCCCAGATAGAACAGACTTATTTTCTGCAGCGGAGGATCAACAGAATTCTAGTACAACTAAATTCATTTACTGTTCGTAAATTCTTTGACCGTCCTGTGAGATCCGAAACATCATCGGCCCGAGATGATTCCTCACAGTCCGGGACTTGGTTGGCATTACTTCAGCGCAGTTCTTATCTTACGGAGAGCCTTGCAGCTTCAGATAACCTTCGTCCGCCGCGTCTCGGAAAGATAATGACTAATGGCCTCACTTAAACCGTTTAATGTCGCTTTTTTTTCTGAAAGAACGGTAAGCTTCGCCGTTCGTATCTGCATCCCTGTTCGCTTTGTTCCTTCATTACCAAGTTCACTCCGGCAGCCTTCCGTTGAGCCAACCTAAATGGCAGCTTCCACCTCCGCTATTTATTATAGTGGAAAGGAGCGTTGACAATGTAACATTTCCGCATTGAGCAAGATCGGAGCCGGATTTTCCAAATTTCGAAATTGAAAAATAATTTTTTACGTGGAACAGATTTCACACAACACTTTTCAATGTCTTTGAATGGAAAACTGATATGTCCTTGCTTGCTCCACAGGTCTGTCATTTTACACGTCATGTATTTCGTGAAAACATTTGTCGTGCTTCGATTCATATTATTGTAGCAGCTTCAATTTTCATTTGAATAAGCTAAAATTTTGTCGGTCATGAGAATTAAAAACGCGGAAGATGAAGTCGAGCTTACCATTTTTTTATATTGATGCGTTCGATGTTAGCGAACGGGGTTTTAAACGACCTGACGGAATGAAGCGCAGTTCGCATCGGCGCAAAGAAATTTAAATATATTGGAAAAACAATTGTACACAATTGGAATACAAACAGTTTGACCATTTAATTGTATCGCAAATATTGTTTCATTGAAAATAGAAACAATGAATAGTCTACTCAATTGTTGTTAAAATGGAGCCGGAAAACATAAATGGCATTCCAGTATTAACGAAAGAGGCTTAAATTTTGAAGCATAACATTAAAAATTTTACTTTCACCGATTATCCTATCATTATATTGTATTATGATAAATGGTATAATAAGTGAAATTGCTTCATAGTACGGCAGGTACCACAACATTTTGTGAAGGTGCTTTTTAAGCAATTAATAAATTAAATTTAAACGATCTTATCACAGCCGATAATACCTAGAGCATTTGCAAATTTTTGCCGGATACATTTAATATTTCGGCATACGGTTAAGAAGATTTATTACACGTGCAGAAGAATTCCTTCCTCGTCCTGATGAATTTTCACCTTTCCCAGTTCGTTAAAGTTCACGTCAATTATGATATTGTAAAACTCTGAAAACCAATTGTCTGAACAATTCAAATGAACATCTTGATTAAAGAGTAATGCAAACAAAGGTACCGAAAAGGAAGTGCTAAAAAAAAATATTAGAATGATTGGTGAAGGAAATTTAGTGGGGTATACGTGCAGCAGGAGCACACGAAAGTACCCTCAGGTGGTTGGCAGACGGTTGCTGCGAAGAGAAAGTTGGCAATGCACTCGATATAGCGGAGGCATTGTCAAGGAAAGGATTTCAGGTCAGAGATCACGGGTCCTCGAATAGTGTGAGGCCTCCGATGTGTTGCACCTACACGCGCCATTCAGTAAGATGTTTCAGGCAATCTGTCGCAGCCAAGATGGCCGCCATTTGTTTTATAAATTTTGAGGCTTTCGTGTGGCGAGATGAAAACGTGAATTTGTTCTTTTTTTAGGCGCAATCTAAGCAACGGACACTGGATTCCTGAACACTGGAAAATGGATTCGAATTATTAAATTTTAAGCGAAAATAAATAGGTACCGTTTTTAGGGAGGCACACGATCCCACTTTTTAAAATGAATATTTCAATAGCGGGAATAAATTAATACTTATAAGATAAGTCTTGACGAAATTAAATATTATTAAACTGGACTCTGGAGGAAAATAAAATAGTGTTATTTTTTTCCAATGTCTTACCCAACAAATATGAACTTTTCCCTTCTTGAAACATCCACCTTTTAAACCAATTGAGCGGCAGCGAAATTGAATTTGAACTAAATCAAAGGAAGAGCGGGGCTGCATTCAAAGTACTGGAATAAAATTAAGAAACCGCTACGGTGATCCAAAGTAAAAATTTGCCGCTCTCAAAGCGAAGCACCAATAATTTTCTGAATCGAGTGAGAAACTCCATAAATCGCATTAAGAGCGACAAATTTACGTTCTTAACCTGAAATTACTCCAAAATGGTCAAAGCCATTGTCAAATTTCTTTGAAACTTGCGACATTTTTAATAGGCTTCGTCTCAGCATCGCTCAATCGCTTGGTTTCAGAGTCTTATTAAAGTCCGATTGCTTTACTTGGAAATATGATGGCTAAATAAATTTCTCTTTCAGAAGGTTAAAAAGAAAATTTTTGTTTACTCGATAAGTTCTTTGTAAATAACGCAGAGAAACATACAACAATGCTGAAGGCTGTGGACTTACAAAGGAACCTGAGGAATTTTTGAGGCGAGCACTGGTCTTTCAAAAGTAATTAAACCTGCGCGTTTTAGATGGAAACCTATCAAAAGCAAGTTCTGGGAAGTTATGTGTTATTAAAGTGTAATTAATCCGAGGAAGGATGGTTAATTTCTTGCCCATATTTACCAAGGCAACTTGAAAAGATTTCCATAATGACAAACAAAACAAGAAAGAAGTTAGACAAACAAAACCAATTCTCTTGTATATCCTTTGGGTGTTGGGCATGGGGGCCCAGGGTTGGGGGGTGCTTCACTCCCTTATTTCAACTCTCGCGTGGATATAATGCTGGAACAATTGCTTAAACCCTTGTCATTTTTATTTGAACAATCGCATTGTTAAAAATTGAGAGTGCTTTTGCATTACTTTCCGAGACAATTATGTTAAACACAATAAGCAACAGTTCATGTACATTCGTAAGGTCGCAACATTTTGCGAAACCATTCATATATAAAACATAAGTGTATTTTGATGGTTAGGAAAAAAAAACGAAGGGCTTCTGCGACATTCTTTAATGCTTAGGCGAATAATCGTGATCTTTGACATGGGTCGGGGTGGTCTTTTCCAATTTTCAAGCAACGTTTAAAAACCGATTTTTTACTTTTTTAAATATTTGACAAGTTATATTTTACGAGGCAGCCATCGCATTCAGTTTCTCACGGCACTAAGATCGTAGGGGAAAAATTCCAGTGAAACAATAAAAATAACTGCAGACAGTTTAAAAAAACATCGTTAAATTATCCATTTGCCTTGTGCAAAAATTTAATAAAAAAAATCCATTAATTCAAAATTTTAATATCATTCCAGTTTATTTGATTTAATTTTATGAAGAAGATTTTTACTCCAAGCATATTCTGAAGCTGAAAGAGATTATTATTTATTTATGTATTAATAATAACGCAAGCTTCGTCATCTGAAGCTGAGTTTATAATTCTTTTGCCCGCCTGACTGCAAACGGGTCCCAAACTTTATTTCCATTAACTTTGTGTATGATAGCGAATAAATACGGTCAACTTTTGGTATTTTTAAAGGCACACTTAAAAGAAAGAATGTCGAAGCATGAATCAATACTGAGAACGCTCTGATCTAAATGGATTAGATTGTCTGTGTCGAATTTATTTTTTTATGTCGCTATTAAATTTCACGAAATATTTGCTTACCAGAAAAATATTTTGCTAACGGAACTAACGGAAGGATTCAAATGTTCCCAAACTCATTTGCCAAGCGAATCCGGGGAAAAATCCCAAGCGATTTACTCGCTTAAGGGAAAAACGAAACTTACATTATCGAGATAAATATCCCTTTCGGCGCCTCCCTTCGTGGGAGCGATGCTTCGATGAAAGCAACCGGCAATCGCTCTCCTGACGTACGCTGGCAAATCATAAAATGTATGAAAAGACTGAGAACTTGACTTTCCCACTCGCCATCGCTTTTCTTTCCGATATTCCGAATGGTTCGGCGGATTGGCCTTTTGAACAACCCGAGTCGTTGCCAACTGTTCGAAGATTGCCGGAAGCCCGATGCATTCGGTGTGTGATGCACCCGTGGACGATTGGACATTGGATTCGGCGTTCTAGCGGCACGTTCCGGACCACAGGCGGATGACGTTTTAGTCAGAATCAGTAAATTTCGTATTGCGAATAATACGCGAAATGCCTTGCACATCGGCTGGGCGGGGAAGTGACGGATCCCAAATTAATTGCAGCTGTAAGTAAGTGACAATTTTGCTTCAGATTTTATTGCATGTCTTTTAAAAGACGAAGGTAGATTAATTTATTATCTCCATCACGTATGAAAAATAAATTTTAATTTTAAATAAAGAAAATTAATCGATAACAGTGAAGAAAAGTCAGACTTTATTAAATTGTGATTAATACATGGAAAAACATCAATCCGGAGTTTTGCTTTTTTAAAGTATAAATGGTTATATTTGTATACTTATATTTGATGTGTATTCAAGTTTATTCAGACTAATTTTAGAATTTAAGGCAAATTATGTAATTAATTATAATATGTAGTCAAAGCTTATTCATATATATGAACTTTTCATTCATACTAGCATTGGTTGCAGACAAATACATTTGAATACCATTGTAAATAAATACTTTTTTAACTTACAAGGCTTTTTTATTCTTCTTATAAAAGAACTAAAAATTTTCATGATATTAAATTATATTTTAGTTCCTATTCATTTTTTTATTTGTTTCATCAATTGCATTTTATTTTCTTGTGTCTCCTGAAAATCATATTAACATGAATGATTTTATTATGAAATTACACATTAAACGATAAGTTCCAGTTATAAATTCGATTTTTATTTTACCATTTATTTATTTACGCTGTAAATATCGTGTAGGTTCTCTGAATAATAAATAAGATATATGCATGGAAAAGTATCAGAATATCTTTCATCTCTTAAATATGATCAAGGGAAAAGATGAATTATTTTTAAGATTTTTCTGGTTAGCATTTTCTGCCACTAATAAATCATTATTTTTAATGACGAAAAAACGCATGAAGTTCTTCGCCGGAAAAGCTCCGATTGCAACTTGTCTAGATGATGAAAATTTCCCGATAAAAGGAGGTTTGAAGTTTACGATTATTATTTCCTTAACTTTGTGGAAATTCTAAATTTAAAAAAAATAAATTTTTGAATGTGAATATACATGTGCCGTCGACACATGTTGAACGTCTGAGAACAAAATAAAAAGTAGCCACGAAATTTTCTAACAACCTTTTTATTTAAATACAGTGATTAACTAAGAAATTATATTATTAGGTGATGATGGATTTAAAGAAAAAGAAGGCATTCAATAATTCAAACATTTTGTATTTAAAAAACCTAGCATGCAGATCTTGGAAAATTTTTTTTCCATACCGAAAACTAAAAATGTTTACATACCATGACATGATCTTTATATTATTCAGTATCAAACACTTGACGCAAATAAAGATAATGACAAAGAAAATAAATAATTTTCAAAATGAGGATCTGAAAATATCAAAGGTTTGTATGTAATAAATAGTAAATTATTGGAATCGATAGTCATGAGTTAGATTGCAACGTAAAAGATTATTTTTTAATTTTTGATTGTATTAAGAATGAGAAATGCTCTGCATAAACACATCCAGATTTCAATTAATCTAAATTTATAATTAATGACTTCATTGGAATGTGCATACCTTAAATGATTATCAGAATTTTCAGATTCTTTTTTATAGATTTTCCATTTTTTGACTGGGGATCCAACTTCCATCTCGAATGACTCAAAAAATTTTTTCGTCAGCAAACTTAAATTATGGTTGATTTGGCCTAACCTTGGATATTCTCTTGCACACACAAAATAAAGTTAATATTATAATTTGCAAAAAAAGTTGAAAATAAACAAGTAACCAGTGTGTGTGTATTATTCAACGTTTGGTTGAATTTATTATTGGTTTGTTCAAATAAAGAGGAATTCAAAATTCTTTCGTCTGAAAAATTAATTATATTTTTTACCATTCAAAATGATCAATGATCGTTGTGTGACTCACATGCAGCAGTGGATAAACACGAATTGAATGAAACTTTTTCTCTGTTAATAAAATTCTTATGGTTTCTGAGAAAATAAATATCTTCTTTGCCAAAGTAGAAGTCATTTAAAAAAAAAGTAATACAATGGAAAATTCTGACAGAATTGAACATTTTTTTGGCTTTTAATAAATAATGGAGAAAAAAAACTTAGAATAAGAAAGATTGCAACTGCGACCCACCATTGATAAAAGGTGGCGTTCATTAATTTATTTTTTGATGAAACCATTATGTCTATTTATAAATACTTAACTGCTAATTAGGACCCGACAAATATTGAAACTTATTTATTTCTTTCAGCCACTATCTTGTTTTTATACGTGTATATATATACCAATTTTTTTATACCTATGCAAAATATCAGAAATATTTTATATTTTGCATTCTTAAAAACATCTGATTTCACTATTTATACGATTGAATTATTGCAGTTGTATTGTATGTGTTTTAAAAGCGTTGTATTATTTTAATTCCATATGAAAAATTAATTGTATACATTTATTTATTTATATGTTAATTATCTAATGTGCAGATTCAAAGGACTAAATATATGGCTCCGTTGGCTTCTGGCAGAAAAATCTAAATATTATATAATAAAAATTAAACAATACGATTCGTAAGACAATTTCATTTTCAAAATTAGTGGAAATGGGTAAAGTTTTAATTCATATGTTAAAATTCAAGCTTGAATTTGCGTTATATTATTTGCAAAGACAAAATTGTATCTTATACGGCATAATGAAAAATTTTCTTAAATTAAAAATTAGGCAAATTTGCATGTAAAAAGTGAATAATATACATGTTAATGTAATTGAAATTTGATTAGATAGGTATCTAGAATGTCAGTTTTAATTATCACAAAATTAAGATTATTGTATTTAGAAATTAATTTTTATCAAATGTATTGGCATTGAATAAATTTTTGTGCGTAAATTTTTAATTTTAAATGAAAATAAATGCAAAATATGTTTTCTTATGTTCATTATGGTAATGAAAAAAATTTAAAACTCAACAGTTTCTTTTAAAACAGGTAGAGTAGTTTCTTTTCCATTAAATAAAGAATATGTTAAAATTTTATATTCAAATAACATGCAAACAGATTGTCTTTAAATTAATTGCATTTAGAATATGGAATAATGAGAAATGAAATTTTTTAATATGTGAATGTCATCGAAATCTCCCCCCAGAGAACCATAAAATACTTACGTTTTGGGTGAATCCATTACAAATCTAAATTATTCTCATCAGTGATTAGTTTTATTTTCCAAAAAGGAAGATCTAACAAATAGAAAGTTTAAGAGTTTTGGAGGTTTGAATAAAATTGTTAAATTTGCTACGAAGATGTAATAATTGTATTTTCAGATAACTTTCATATTTTTATTTCATCAGATAATGGATATAGTTCCTTATAAAGAAAACCCAAGAATCGGAAATTGATGTCCTGCAGTTTATCTTCCCTTCCAAACCTATGAAAGCGAATTAATGGAAAACTTTCATGCTGCTTCAGGTATTGATTAACATCAATTTGAAACTTGTTTGCTGATGATGTTCACTTGTACGATTTTCCAGTACCTGCTTACATTCCTTCGGAATCTGCTGCAGTTTTGTTTGCCCTTTTCGAACACAGCATTAATTTTTTCCTTTTCGGCTACTAACTGATGAGAGACCTTAGTTTCATGCTTCGGTGTTACATCGCAAAATTTTCACGTCACAAATACTTTAAAAAGAAGAAATTTTAATATTTTCTTATTTTTCTCATTTTCGAAAACTGTAAGTTTAATATCTCTTTTAATCCGAATCGTTTCGGGAAATTCGGGATTATATATTTTGCCTTTTAAACGTTAACCAAATCGTTTATGTAGCGGAGTAATATAGATAAATTTTTCAAAAAGTGGAGAAGCAATGTCTTTTTGATTATGTTTGCAATAAAAAGAAATTTTCATCCTGTGCAGTGTAATTTTTTATATAAGCACGTTATTTTTTATGTAAAGTTATAATTGCGATTCTTTTTTACTTCTGAAATAAACGAGGACCACTTTTTATAGGTGCTGCAAGGTGGCTTTCTACCATTCTTGTTGTTTAAGGAGGGAAGTTTGTGTTTGGCCTGATATTTATTCATAAAACCACAGAAACGGATTTCCATGTTTTTGGTAAGACATCCACAAGAAAACTAATTATCAGTAAAGCCTTAAATAAACGTCCCTAGGGGATTCTTCGATTTAAGTTGAAAAGTGGAATCTGTGAGTAAATAACGAAATACCCTCGTTCATTGGCACGAGGCACAGTCGAACCAACTTTTATCTCCGACTGGAAATTTTAAATTTTTAGCGTGGCAACGGAATAAATGTAGTGGCATTGCAGGGCTCTGTTCAAAAAACAACCCGATTCAAGCCAAATTCGAGTATTCTACACTCATCCGCATTTAGGTTGTTTATAAATATCTGAATCATCAAGGTTTGAAATTATCATTTGCACTATCATTCGGACAGTCTTTTACAAGAGCGAAAAGAAAAACTTCAGGAATTTGCATAATTTTAACTTGTTCCAAGCGGGAAATGAGCTTCTTGGCCTTACGGCGCAGCTTGTACGTTGTAGATTTAGGCGATGCTCCATTTGCATGAGACATCGTCACGGGATTCTACAGAATGCGGCACGCCACTCGCTTTTCCCGTTCGTGCCGATACGTGACTGAATTTTTACGTACTCAGAAAAATTATGAAATTACCATTTAAACATAGCCATTTCAACGTTAAAAACGATTGTCATTTCATACAAAAATAAGTTGTTCCACTTATTACGACATTGACGTTTCTTCCGTTGCGCAGTGCATTGTAATGGATTTCGCATGAATCGCTTATTCTCCTTTCCGTTCGTTCGATTCATCTAAATAATGTTATTTGGACGGCATTATCCGGGAATCGGGAACTCATGAAAAAGTAATGGAAACAGAGAGAGAAAAAAAAAAAAATCCATCGTGAATCTCTTGATTACTCCGACGTTTACTTTTTCTCGAATCACGGTACGGAATAAAGCCGCCAAAGACCGACTTTTGCACGGAAACTCACACAATAAGACCGTCAGCTGGAAATTGATTTTCTTCCCGGCAAAGGCATCTGAAAATGTCTTGGAAATAAGAAAATGAAAAAAGATGGCAAAATTCGCTGCAATCATATATTCATTTTCAATGCTCCGCGTACGAACATTTTACATGATGACTTACAATGAAACTCAAACAATACGACTGGAAAAAACGTTTAGAAATTATAAAAAATTTTGCTTATGTTGACGAGGATTTCAAAAAAGATTCCGTGCCATTAAAACCCGGTTACGAGATAATATTTTTGACCGCAAAACTTTATCTTTCGATACATATAAATATACTTGAAATTTTTTCTCTTAAATTTGCATGAATAAAATGACTTTTTACATGTAATTTATACATTCGAACGACAAAGGATTTCATTATTTGATGGCTCTTTTCGAGGGTGCGGCACTTGAGGCCCTCTTTGACCTAACAAACGTTTTTATTTAAAGGCAAATTACATTGTTACCGAACTTCGTTGGAAACTTTTGTCCGTCAAATGAAAAGAGAAATTACAATAAAGAAAAGTCCTTTTTCTTTTTTTCTTTTTTAATTTTCAATAATCAAAAAAACTTGATTCACTGATGGAAAGCAATTATAAGAGAGCTTGTTATAAATTTTGAATCGCTTGCAATTTGCGCGTTTGATTCATGCAAATAATTCATAATCCCTACGCGATTAAAGAAAATGTGACAGCGAAACACTAAGATATTTTCCCTGTATCTTGTAGCATAAACCGCTATGTCATTTAATAGTTTCACGGTAAATTTTATTAAAAATGTTTAAATACGAATGAAGTAAAATCAAATTACAAATCAGGGTTCTTCATCTTAGATTCATGCCAGAAAGTGAATTTCGCCAGTTTTCTTATATTGCTGATCTATATCCCCGTGGTTCTTTCCTCGATTTTTTTCACTGCACCGAAAAAGCAAATTAACCTACGCTGCGGATTTTTGGGTATTGGGATTTTGGGTATTCGGTTCAGGATTTTTGGGTATTGCGTTTGGCATATATCATACGGGAGACGGAGAAAAAGAAAGATCTTAATTTGCTTCGTAGTTCTCGGGCCCTCAATTAAATTTATGCGAGGGAAATTCCCCTTCCTTGGGACCTTTAAAATGTTTTCATTTCATTATTTTCTAATGAAGCTGAGGTTTCTTTGTGAGGATTATTGACAATGGCTAAAATTTTTTTCCTTTACATGACATTGCATTTAAAATGTCAGATTTTACCACTGATTTATCTTTATTCATTCTTTTATAAAGGAAAGGGGTAAAAGTAATGTGGAAAGTAGGCGTCAAACATTATTTGAACAGATCTTAATCGTGCAAATAACTGTAACAGAAAACACTGAAATTAATTTATTTTTTTTATAAATTAATTTAAGAAAAAGAAAAAATAATTTTACAAGTCAGACTAAATTAATAATAAAAAGAATTCGGTATAATAACTTGAATTATATTATAATGTTGTAATTTGTGATCTAGCTAGATTTTCTCCGGTTTGAATTTATATGAAGAGTTTTCGCTTAAGAAGATTGATTATGAATCAATCATTCATCATATTATTGTCTTTTTCTCCCTGAATTATATTATCTAACTTCAGTTACGACAGCAACAAGCAACAGTTTTTCTGGACGATGCATGTTGAATCTGCGGCGTTAAAAAAAGGAGTGAAGTTTTTTTTGACAAATTCTGTTTGTTTGTTTAACGGGTTGAAAGGGTTTTTCAGGTTCAAAGATCGGTTTATTGCTCGATTTCTGTTTCGTTATTCACTACTGCACCACGCAAGTTCAGGTTCTTATTTCCCGGGTCCGGTGCTGGCAAATGGTCGCACAGACTGCCCGCAGTTTATAAAAAATTTTGTTCAACTCACACCGACGAATGAAGGAGAAGCGGAGATGGCAGTGCTGGCGAGGCATGAGCAATTCCAGTAGTGCTGAAAATTCATTTGAGCGTTTAAGACAAGAAGTCGAAGGCGTATTTCCCGCACGTGCTCTTGATGCCGCGCCTCGCTTTCTGGCGTTTCATTTTCTCGGGCCGCTTGAGCCGGGGCGGAGGAGCCGCGTTTCCAGGAGCGGAAAATCCGGTTTTCCGAGTTCCCTTCCAGCTAGAAGGATCGCGAAGTACACGGATTTTCAGAGCGTCGCAGTTCGCCGTCTCAGTTGCATGTTGTGGTATTCACTGGCGCAAATTCATCTCAGAGCGAACCTGATATTTATAAGTCTATTGATGCTTTTGTAGTTTGCAAAAACCAAAGATTAATTTCGCACTGCAAAAAAGGATTTTTTGAATTAACGGGGGAAAAAAAAAATGCAACTTTGTAATGGATGAAAGACAAAGGGAGAAAAATGAAGAAAACTGCTTGAGCTCCGGCTCTCATGCAACGCATTCTGTGGATGCGTTAATATTATACAAATGCGGTTTATATTGTAAAACGTGGCGTTAATTTAAATTAAAAATTAAGCTCCCAAATAAAAATTTTCACGGAGAGAATCGAAAAAAATATGAAACAACTTAAGTAAGACACCCAACCGTTCAAGTAATCTCTGTAGATATTACAAGTTGAGAAGGTGTCGCATATGTCGTATCCCTGTACACTACAGCAAATTGAAATTATTTTTCCACGGTTCTTAACGTTAAAAGCTTTACGGATTATACACATTTATGCTAATACAATATATAACTATTTTAGTGCTTTTTTTTTCATGGCATTATCCACACGTTTAACAATTAATGAGAAAAATATAATGGTTCGTTTATTGCTTAACACATCACATAACTTTCAAGTTAAAGATATGTATTTCATCTCAATCGGATTTAAAGAAAATCTTTTCAAATTGCTTTTTTTTACAATACAACTTAACTGGTTCAAAGAAAAAAAACATTCTTAGAAAATTACTATGTAAATTTGAACGTTCCGCCGTTCGCTGTAACTGGAAACTAAACAGAAAAAATTATTTCATAGAATTTAAACATAATATTTAAACAGAGTAGAAATACATTCGAGAATTAAAACGTTAAAAATTTGGTTTTCCAAACGGACGTGGAGGAAAATCTCAAACTCCTGGAGGCTTGCTGGAGAGTGGCAGGTTCATCCTGCTGCCGTCAGCACTTGCCGATGTTTGTATTCCCATCGATTCTGTTCAAGCCAGTGAACGCTCTCGTTCGTGATTTCAACGCCGTGATTTCAAATGAAGAAAGATAAAACTTTTTCAACCAAAAATACATGCAACTTGCATGTTATAATTTCTTTTTTAGTTTTAGCTCTTAATATTTTATAAATAATCAAGTGTTTGCGTATGTAAAAGTGTTGAGCATGTCTTAGAAAGGTCCTAAATTCTTTCAAACTCCAATTTTTCAAGGTATATAACTTGAAACTAAGAACGTAAATAATTTAGTAATTTGTCGTGAATCCACCACGTATGTATAATTTATAACAAATGAAAAGAATTAACGTTAATTAATTCACAGCCTTTTATTTGTGCGGAGAAACGTCAATGTAAATTAAAGATAGCCGAGCCGGCATGATCCGCACCTTTTCACATCACTTCAAATACGATGTGCCCCGAAAATTGTTTTCAACGCTGTTGTCAGTAGATAGTTTCGGGTCTGTTTTCTTTCCAGGTCCCGGACGACGATGGTATTCAGTTTTAGCAGAAGTAAAATACGAGCTGCTTACGCGCTAAAAACCGAAGAAGATGATATTTTAACTGCGGTGTTAGAATAATTCCGTTCCTAAAGCAATTCAAGACCCTGCAGCATTCAAAAATATATCTGACTTTGGATTTTCCAGAGGTGAAACAACTTTTCATCACTCATTTTAAAGCCAAACCATTACAAAAAATTGCTTTCACAAAGTAAGACGGTCGAGAACGAAGATTAATCGACTCCAAATTTGGTTGGGATTGTAAAATGGTTACCAGCATCGAATAGTTTTGTAAATAAATCTCCTTTATGCAAGACAAATACGTCTAAAGGCTTAAGGCTCTACTGCCGGAAATGGATCTTTTAATTTCTTATACTTAACTTCCTAACCGTAAGTGTACTAAATCCAGTTTTCTTACAACTTATAAAGTTATGAGAATTCCAATAGTTATTATCACAGTGTATTAGTAATTTATACGAAGTTACATGAATGCTTGCCAACTAATAAAGTTGGCAATTCTGTTCCCAGTAGAAGGTAATTAAATAAAGTAATTGCTTCCTTTGGAGCAGAGAAAGATTCAAAACAATAGATCTAGATAATTGATGTTTCCTCGCATTATCCGATTCCAGTTTTTACCCCATTAACCATTTTCACAAGTTAACTCCTTAAGTATATTCATTTCTCAGATAAATCTTTAAAAAATTTTGACGATGCCTCGCTTTCATTCCGGAGAAATTTCAAATCTAATTATCCAACATCATTCATCAAGCGGTACTAAATTTATGTATGTCAGGCAGCTTATCAATAAAATCACAAAGCAATACTAAAAAAATTTTTTTTGAAAATTCGTATCCCGAGCGAAAATTTTTAATGTAAATTTATTGTTTTCTGCTTACGCGTGCGTTGTAATACCTTAAGCGTTATTGTTTCATGCGGCAGTTAAACTGCTTCTTCTTTTCATTTAATCGCATTGCCATGCGAGCAGTGAAACTAAACAAGTTGCACGGTAGCTGGATGAATACGGAAGTTATGTAAAAGGTATTAACCAATGCTTGACAAGAAGTCTCTTGGGCTGCAGATGAATTTGCCAATTGATTACGGTAAGGTTAAATAAAGCGAATGGCAAGAAAAGCATTTAGCCTGTGTTTTGAAGCAGTTTCATTTTCACTTTTTCTAGGATGACATTAAAAATAAGGCATGAAGAGATTTCGGAAAGCGAAATTCTTTCCGAAGTTTCACGAGGCGTCGACGGAAGGCGGAAAAGTTTTTTCCCGGCCCGAAAAGTTCTCCGGGAAACCTTAGCAAGAGAGCTCTTCTCCTGCGCAGAGGGACCCTCGGTGTGAGCGCGTCGAAATTCCAGAGGGACACAATCTGGAATTATCGATTTCATTCGGACCATTTCCCAATCTCGTTCCCGGGTTAAGGCCGAGAGAAACACGATGGGAGTTGATGATCCGCTCAAAGCATTTCGAGAAGAATTTGATCTGGAGCCGCAGAGAGAAATGAACGTGATCAGCAGGGTGCTGAAATGGAATCAATATCAATTTATTTGAAATATCAACCGTAATGGATGAAAAGCTAACTCAATATTCGGTTGCAGCTTAAGAAAGCGAATTTCACTGGTTCGCTTATTATAAAATCTAAGCTTACGACTCGGAAGTCTCGTTTTCCCGGGGGTTGAAAACGCGGTCCGCCAGAGGAAGTGACGAAGTGTTTCGCGTGCTCAACAGCGTAAATTTCAGGCAATAGTTCCGAGTTGAAAAATCTGCCTTGGAAGTTCGTCATTTTTAAAAAGTGTAAAACCCCTTTCAACAGTGACAAATTTTGATTGGGAACGTTAAGATATCGAAAAAGGTTATAATTTAAACCAATTACACTGGCGATTGCAACAATGAAAGAATTGTCCTGGGTTTAAACTCGCTTCGCTCTTCCGTTACGTCCGTGGCAGGAAGTGAAAGCGAAAATGCTTTGTGTTGGGCTTTCCACGGGGGTTATGTGCGGCGTTGCTTCTAATAAGGGTGGAGGTGGCGGCAAAATGGATCTGCTCGCATGACGACGCATTTTGCCGTTATAAATAATGAATGAAATTAAATTCTCGATGGGAGACCGATCCATTTTTTTTCCGGAGCAGATAATCGAATAAACATTAAAATGGATCTCGCATTAAGCTCCGACGCCGAATGTTATTTAAATTAGTTCTGAAATTCGTGGAAGCAGTTCGGCTGGCCCATGTGGAAAGTTCAATATTGACTTTTGATTCGAGTCCCTGTCACTTTGTCCTTCTTAGGTTATATTCGTTGGGAGAGAAAAACAATTTTTCCATTTCTTCGCCTGCCTTCGACCAGTTATAAAGTTGGCGAGCGAAAAGGTTCAATTTTTGAAGCTTTCTTTAGCGAATTGTCCATACAGAGAGGCCGGACCTTGCCGAAAAAAAAAAACTCGGTTCAAAGTATTATTCGGGAAAAAATACATTTTCACCTTTGAAAATCTCGCAACCGTCGTCCTTTTTAGGTAGTCGGTCTCTTTGTATGGAATAAATATTAATGTAGATAGTATGTTGCCCTCCATCCGTTGCGAGCACCATCTTGTTTTCATCCGGTGAAATTAATAAAGACGATCAAAAAATATCAGAATATTTTTCAATTAACCTAAATGAATTGACGTTTCAAATTCTGACCTTTTTCTATTGAAACGCCTGCATCGTGTTCGCTATTGAAACGAACGCGGCTTACGATTGTTGAATTATTTTCAAAATGGTCGAAGATCATTACATGAATTGTGCGAGGAAAAAAAACTTTGGACTCTTATTCATTACGATCACCTGTGATACAGATTTCTGCGTCAGTAAAGAAACGGTGAATGTTTTCTGCATCAAGAGCCGGAAGCTTGCTCCCACATCCTCTGTCACCGATCTCCACGTAATTGTCATTTGCAGTTTCAGCTCATGCAAACACGTTCCCACGCTTCCTTGCGTTGTCCCTGCTCTTTTTCCCTAATGTCAAACCGCAGCTCGCTCGATGCAAAATTCGTCGGAGTCGCCTCCAGATTCTAAACCTCTCCGAAATAGCCCAAAAACAAATCCTCACGTTACTGCGGACGTGGCTATTGAGATATAAAACTCCGAATAACGGGGATCGCAGGACGGTGCCTCCGTTTGGGGGTAAAAATAATTTCGTGGCCCTCGCCGACGTTGGAAACGAAAACGGCGGAGGCTTTGCTCGGTTAATAGACCCGGATCCGGGAGATAAACGAAAACAGCGGAGGCTTTGCTCGGCTAACCGAACCGGATCCGGGAGATTCGCCTCAATCGACCTACGTCACTATTACAATGAGATCTGTATTAAAAATAAATTTTCCGTTCGTTCTTCGGATCGACGAAACCTCGATTCAAAAGGGAGAAAACGGCGACTTGGAAATATCTTCATGCGTGGTGCGTCCAATGCACCTTTTCAAATGAAAACTGCATGATAGAATATACAGCGAAAGCGGGCTTTGCGATGCAGTTCCCAAATCGCAGCCTGCACACGCGCAATCATTTGATGCGTGTTTTCGTTTCGCCTGAATGTTATGGGTGTGAACGGTGGCTGAGAGTGATTGCCGTACCCGTGACCTCTTGCTTAAAAAATGCTTTTGGTCGAATGGTTTCAACCATTACAATTACTTCTAGGTTGATGGCAACGTTCGCGTTTCTCAACAAATCCCCTTCGGGATTTCGCGGCGAAATACTATGGCTGCACAATTAAGTACATCCAGCGAAGTAGTTACCTTAAATATACGTTATCTTTGCCATAATTGAGCAGTTTTCTCAGAAAGAATTTGGCCTTAACAAATATTATTCTGATCGTTTCTTAAACACAATTCCCTTCTTACGAATAAGTATAAAATGTATACCTTATAATGCAGACTGATGACATACATTGTAGTCTTATAAAAAGCAACCGGAGTGAAAAATTGGAGAACTTTTCCTACGGAGTATCCAAGTCCTCGAATATATTCGAATCAGGAATTTTTCGACTGGAAATTAAATTCAGAAATAACTTTCACAGATGTATGAGGAGGCAAAATTTTAAATTAAGGAAACGGAAAAAGAAATATGTTTTTTATAATTTAAATATGAAATAATTCCAATTCTACTTTTTTTTTTTAATTATAAAGTCACAACGAAAAATTGTATAGCCAATAAACAGGACGCTCTTTCGCTTTTTAACATGGAAATAATTAATTTTATAATACAAAAGTGGAAGATGTGTCTTTTTTAGGAAATGGTCATGCAGCTTGCCGCCATTCACTCGAGTCATATATAAAAATAATAAAAACAGTCAAACTACAAGATGCAGTGGGAAAATTTTATATTTTTAATGACCCTTTCTTGATAAGTCGAGAATCAAAAGCGAGGCAAAAATTTTACTCTCATTCGATATTAATTTAAATTTGAATTTTTTAAAACAAGTTTCATTGCTATATTTTTTTCTTATAAATAATATGAAATAAAAAAAAACAAGTTTTGGTGTTTTGCTGAAGCACATTTTATGAGATCGAATGTGAAAAAAGTATACATCCACTAAACGTAATATTAAAATCAAAATGGGGGACTTCTTTGGAAAACCATTTTCATAGTTTAAAAGGTTCGCAATATTGAAAAAAAAAATTCGCTTATCGAACATCAGCACAAGTGTGTGAAGTTTGCCTTAATTCCATTTAATGGAAATTATGGCAGAACGTATGTTGACTCCTTTCAAATTTTTAGTAGTCCGAATGTTTCCTTGCCTTGATCTAGAATTCTTTATGTAATTATTCATAATTCGCAATGAGCAAGTTCCATGGATGGTCAAAGGTTTTTGCTTGGTAGTCATAAAGGATTTCGCTATGGATTTTTATAAATTCGGTGTGTAATTGCTTTTTTTCTGCATATAAGCACTAGCGTATAAGTGGCAATTAATTCAATTCTTTTTGCCTAGAATACTTCCACATTTGAGGGGAGTGTGATTAAATATTACTCGCAAATGTTCTTTTCTATAGTCGTACATGTAGAGCTTTATTATAGCTGCATTCAGGAGAATAATCGCCTTCAAAATGCCTGCCATTATCTTCGTCAGAGTTTGAATTTGGATCGCTTGCTCCCAAAAATTGCAGGAATCATTCTTCCAAAATAAATAAATAGTTACGCTTAATGCGAGGTTAATCCAATAAACGATTGCGACAAAAAAAATTATTTAAATAAAATTAAGTATCACAAATATTAATTTTCAATATATTGTTGTGAATCGCAATTTTATTTTTTTGGCAATTTGATTTTTTGCTTTCTGAAACCGATTTCGACAATTTGTTAAGGTTAGTATTTAAACAAATTGTGCAGTAAAGCCGAATTCATGAAAATGTAAACAAATTATTTCCGATTTGAATAAGCGTCAAGATGGAAAAATAGTGAAAAGGTCTGAGGAAAATACTTAAGGAAAACGAGAATTCTCTGCTTGGAATTAAGTAAACCAATAGAATCCGGAGAATATTTTCGCGGATACTGGATCATGACAAAGAGTTATTGATTTTACCCCACTCTGACACTGAGAATCAAGCAATTTTGTAAAAGTTGTCTCGAAATCTGAATAATTAAAAAAATCTAACCATGGCTTATAAACCAATCATGCTTCATCATGTTTTTGCATTAGTCAAGGAATATTTCAAAATCAACGAATTTCTGACTTTATTTAAACAAGAAAGGACAAGAAATTTTGTGTCTCCTTGAATGCCCAATGAAAGTATCATAATTAAAAAAAATTTTAATCAGAAAAAAAATATATCGAATAGAAATAACGCAATTTTTATATATTGCAGATAAATTCTGATTTAGTCTGTTGCAAATGCTTAAAAGAAGATTAAAAGCTACATATCTCATTAAAAATTTTAACGCTTACATTCAAAGAAAATAATTATATTTTGATAGATTAAGATAATTTAAACGTTATTTTTATCAAAATTTCGTTTCGTTAATTTAGAATATTTTCTTTCCGTTTGATACACTTATGGAAAAAAAAACAATTACATAAATAATAGTGTATGCGCAATTCTTAAAAATTATAGATTTATAACACATTCTATTTGTAATTTGTCTGGGTTATTGAAATTAATATTTTTAGACAATACCTGAGGAGCTTACATTGCGATTATGCGTAAAAAAAATTTAATTTTTTTGAACTGACTATATTATAATAATTACAATGTAAATATTCTAAATATAAAGAAAAGCTAAAATTTTTTTCATAAAACCTGCCTTTGATTCTGACCAAATTTAAATTTACCATAAATTTGTTGTAAAATTTTTCATATATAGACGGAATGTGTGGAACAAAACAAAAACTAGGAGCGCTTTCTACTTTTCAATGATTTATTAACACTAAGACCGCATCCGAGAATTATTGTGAAAATAAATTACATTATTCTGAAATATTACACTATATGCAAACGCATAAAAAGTTCGAAAATTCTTATTTTTGTTATTAATTTTATTCTGTCATTGAATTATTAATTGTAATCGGTGTCTGTGATCCTTTTGCCAAAACTTCCTTTGCATTATTTTGGTCATACGAAATCCATTTTAATGAGTCAGATGCCAAAACGTAACGAATGAAGGAGCCTCATTCGTCAAATCTATTTTCTTATTGCTCGACCCTAGTCTCTGATTATTACATTTTCTGTTTATGATGACACTGAGTTATCTTGAACAGAGACTCTTGAGGTAAGTGCACATCGATATGTTCCATTCATAATTTTTGGTTCTGACAGCGGCATGATCGGAGACCGAGGCGGCATCGCATTCGTTGTTCACCTATTTTGCCAACTTCCTCGCTGGTGGCAGGCGTCAAGTGTATGACCCAGTAGCTGAAGCTCAAAAGAATGCGGAATTGTGAGGTGCGAATGGGAATTACAGAAGAGCAATGGTGCCGGGGATCGACAAAAAGTGAACAGGAAGTAAACGAAAAGAGGAAGAAAGCCGTCAATTTTATTCGGCTGTAAACCTGCAAATTAGTTGCTTAAGATAAAGTCAGAAATTACACAAGTGAAAAATAAAAGCATTCATTGTGCACATAATAAGGCCTGCAGTTTCTGTCGTTGAAAAAATGCCTTAAAAACATCAAATAAACTTTGACGCTGATTAACAAGCAAAATGAAATCTTTGTTTTAGAAAATCACTTAGTTTTCTCGGCCTCCGAGATCAAATGTGCCTCGATATATTCATCTCACAGTGGAATTAGCGAAGTGTATGCTGATGGCAGTTTCGCAACGTGGAACTAGTTGACCGATCATCGGCAAGGAAACTTTCGTCGTTACTGGAAACACTGAGAAATTGGCCGCAACTGATGATGCATTCAACAGGACGCATGAAAATCACATTTTGAAAGACCATTCAGGTATGATCGAATTTTGATCTTCCTCTCCAAACTAACCTGTAAATCACTGTTAACCCCAAAATTAGATTGAATAACCTTTTAGTTGAGCCACTTAATTATATCACAACTTGAATTATGGATCATATCCACTTGCGGAATTAGCATTGGGAAGTCAATGAAATTGAGAAAAAGGTTATTCTCGTATGAATAAGATATGAACTTGAGAATATAACGCGGATAAAAAAAAACCACAGCACACTAAGGGTTAATATTCTAATACCGGCGACGTTGGACTGCTATAAAAGAAGCAATTAATCATTCAGTTTGGGATTGTCATCCTTCTCGAGAAAAGAGGCTGAAGAAAGCCCTTCTTAGAATCTCTATTCAATCGATTATTCAAAGAACCTTGCGTACATTTTAATTCCCAATAATTTTTTTTGGTTTATTACGATGGCTTCGTCTTATTCTGAAGTGGCTCTAACGGACTTTTTCTGTTATTTTCATTCCCAAGGTTTATAACTCCCGACCCTAATTTTCGATTAAGAGACCACAGTTCCAAAATGCTTCGAAAAAGGCGAAATTGCAAAGTTATTACGTTTAAAAGCGGAATTTATTTTCCCCCGGAAAAATCACCTTTTCTCACGAGTCTTGCGGCCGAGAATTAAAGATTGCTCGGGATTTGACGGCTTGAGGCCCATCTTATTTGAATGCGAAACGCGGTTTTAGCTAACTTCCGTTTAGTGGTGGTGCCGATTTTCATGTGCTGCAATGCGAATTGTAAAAATCATAAATTTTTTTATCCTCTTCGACTTCATTTCGTAATTTTTCATCCTATAATAATTCCATAACGGCTTTCGAAAAGCTTCAGCGCCCGAGTATGAAAATTAACCTAAAACAAAAATTCATTTCAATTTCCGGCGCGAAGAATCATTAACGCATAACTTGTGAAACTAACGTTTGAAGAAGCGTCTGCAGGCAATGCAGATGAATATAAATTGTAAGAGATACATTTATATTTGAAAAGAAATTTTAATTGAATACTAATATACATATCTAATAAATGAAAGTGATGTTGAATATAATATTCCACGACAGTTATGTTATATTACATTTCATGATAGTTTAAAATAAACTAGAAGTTATTTTCAAAATAAAAAGTTATACATTTAATGTTCAGCATTGGATTAATTATAAAATAACATAGTAATTTAATAATGATAATGTCAGGTCAATTAACGTCGTCATATTAAATTTTAGAATTTTTAATTTATTTCCAATATATTTCTTGTTCCTGAACAATCAATCTCAAAGAATACGTAAAAGTTCGGTAAAATCGAATACTGCATTTGTACAGACTTATTTTATAATCCCAAGTCAATCCAAAAGTTTTACGTCGACAATGAATGGTTATTACAGTTTACAGTGTAAAATATATACATATTTGATTAATTTATTCCTTGTTAATTCAAGTGCGAAAAGTTAATAAAATGAAAAATAAATTAAATCGATAATAATATATAATTTCTTTTTTTATATTAAAATGCACAAACTATTTTAGTATAAAAAAACGATCTCAATGCATTTAAATTGGAGGATTTATCAGAATGTGTCAATTAATTTGAGAAACTTTTCCAGCAATGAAAAGAAATAAAATTGACTTTTCATATGATTACTGGTAATGCTGTAAAATTAAAAAAAAACTCCATAAAAACTCTATTAAATTGTGTAACTTCCCAACTCATTTAAGGTTTTCTTTATAAGATTACCTTTAGCACTTAAAATATCCATGGATACAATTGTTCAACTAGGCTTTCTTTAAATTTCATTTTTTAAAATAAAATTATTTTTAATAAACAGTTTTTATACCAATATTTTGTTGTAAACATTTTACTATGTTAAATATGAAATGCATGTCAGTAACATAGTGATTTTTAATTATTTTTTTTGCCTCTTTATTCTAAAATCTGAACAGAAAGATATATATGATATTTTCTTTTACAATTCTACTAGTGGTTATCAGTTAAAATATAACCACCAGAAACGGAATGTAGCAGTGTTCGACTGGCATCTTTGCGATCTGCACATCTAAACTTCTTCCAAAAAAAGTTAAATTTAATTTTACATTTCTCATAATTTTTTTGCTGCCATAAAATCACCAATAGTGTCACAGAAAGGGAAAAGCATTGCTGTTTCAATGTTTTACTTTGATTTAGTTTTACGTTTTAAATTTAAGAGCAATGTTTTATTTTAATTATAAACATTATACTAACATACTAATCAAAATATTGAAGTGTAATTTTGGTTCTGGATTTCAAATCCCAACTTGTATTGTAATTTTATTTGCCTTTTCCTTTTCATTTCGTCAGGCCGACAACATGATAAAAGTTTACAAATGGCCAATTCCCATCCCTTTTTTAGCTAGTGACAACGTTTTATTAACGTATTGCCCTTACAGTACAAATATTTACATCGAAGTATAAAGATATTTCTTACAATATATACTTGTAATTCTCTCATATTCTAAAGTAAGCCATTTTAATTAATTTTTTTCCTTTGCGTATGTGACCATTTTCATTCAAATCGTCCGCTCTTTTGATTCTAAGCAAAATGTCCTACTCAGTTCCTGTAAATTTAGTTGTGGTTTTTTCTTTCATAGTATTTTTGTTCTATATATTGGGGATACATAACTTCTTGACAAATCTTGGTGAAAATGGGTGTGAGATGACCTATATGTTTGAATTTCCACAGTTCGTGGTAGGTTGTTTTTAGCTGATTTGCCTTTTTATTTCCTTAATTTCTTTTTATTTTTAAGAATTTTTTTTTGTTTTGTAAATATCAAATTTTGTTAAATTACTTTTAACCTTTTAAAATTTTGTCTCTATAATCTTCCTAGTACGTTTTAAGAATAATAATGTTTATAATCTTAAAACAATAATATTGTCGAGAAATGTCGAATTTTCTGCATCATGAATCAAGGCCTACTAAAATTCTAAATGCCGGTTTGATCTGTTGTTTTAATTCATTCTTGGTATTATAAAATAACCCTTCAGGCGAATTTTCATTATTTAAAAGTCAAAAAAATTTTCTTAACAGGAAATTTCTCTTCCTCGAAGCGTTCATCAGGCATATCCAAGATATGCATTATTTGGATATGCTGAAGGAGGTCATACTGAAAAGCTAAGGAAGATGAAATTTGATGGTATTCCTGTTTTGTTTATACCAGGAAGCAGTGGATCTTATAAACAAGGAAGATCACTGGCATCAGTTAGTTTAAGAATGGCTCTTAATTTGAGGACTCCTTTCTATTTTGATTATTTTATGGTTGACTTTAATGAAGATCAGTCTGGCTTATATGGTGGAATTTTAGAGGATCAGACAAAATTTGTTAATCATTGTATAAATAAAATTTCATCATTTTATACAAAAGAATATACAAATACTTCAAAATCTATCATTCTTATTGGTCATTCATTGGTAAGACAAATATTTCTTTGAAATAAATTGATTAAATATTTTAAAAATTGTCTAAGATGATTTTTTTTAAGGGTGGTTTAATAGCTAAAGCTTTGTTTCTTGATAATGAATTTAAGAAGGAGTCAATTCAGTTAATAATAGCATTAGCTGCTCCACTTAAGCAGCCAATTTTTCAGCCTGATTCATATATTAAAAAGTTTTATCGAAATATTGACTCTTCATGGAAGAATAAATCAAGAGTAAATCATACAACATTTGTTTCTCTTGGTGGAGGAATTAGAGATTTTATTGTTCGATCAGATTTTACATTTGACAGTACAGCTGATATTAATGTATTGGTAAGTTCTGAATTAAATTTTGAGTAAATATTTTGTATTATTTATGAAATTGAAAACAAAAGATATAATTTATATTTCAGACATCAGCAATACCTGGAGTATGGTGTTCTACAGACCATTTAAGTATTGTTTGGTGTAAACAGTTAGTTTTGACTTTAGTTAGAGCAATATTTGATTGTGTAGACATAACAACAAAGCAGTTAACAAACAATAAAGATGCTAGACTTGCTGTTCTGAAATATCACTTACTACAGGTAGAAAAATGATTGTTTTATTTTAAAAGGAAAATACTAAATAATAGTGACTAGCAAAGCAATGAAGAACCTATAATCATTGATAGGTGATTTGTATAAGTTACTTGTTCTTAAAATAATTTTCTTAATTTAATTTATAATGCAGTTTGACTACATAATAATTTTTTTTGTTTTTCTTTAAAGAGATATAGGCTTATTTTTACAGCAAAAATTTGATCTAAAAAACAAATTTTTATAAATTGAATTTTATCTGATTTGTTATTCTTTTTTAAATATCAGCTTTATTAATCAGGGGTTTGGAGGGGTTGACTAATCAGAATTAACATGATATTATTAAAGTAGAAAAGTATATAATAATTGTTATATTTATATTACATATCTATAACAATAATTATATAATAAATATATAATAAGGTAGTTTATATGATAAGTTATTAATTTTATATTTTTGCTACGAAAGCCAAGAATATTAATAAGGATAATATCTAATCCAAACTAAAATCAATATCTCCGAACAGTATAAAATAATAAAGCTATGAAGATTAAAACAAGAATGTCTTGTATGAAAAAATGAAACTGACTGTTACAGAATATTCATTAAAAATGAGAAACATGCAAATTGCAATAAATAAAATAACTTTAACTTAGAATTAAAACAAAACTGTTTTTAAAATCATTTTTCATATCTTAAAAGAGAACTGCTGGGAAAAGATTTGCTGCAAATCAACATCTAAGGTTCACTACTTTTGAGAAGGAATCAAATTGGTATGAAAAAATTCTTCGCCAGTTTTCAGTTTTGGAACCTAGAGGATTGAAAAGTGCTAACAATATTATGATTCGACTTCATCAGGATATGGATTATGAGGCTTGTTTTATTGAAACATTCAACCTAAATATCAAAGACTGGATTTTTGTCTGTTCAGCTGACGTGGTTTACAAATCCGTGCGAATGTGGTAAGTATATAGTTTATTTAATTAACAAATTTATCTTAATAAAATCATAATCATTAAAATGTTATTTTTTCGACGTAATTTTTTTCTAATAGTATTTATATAAATGTGATAATGATTTCTTTGTTTAATTATAATATTAACATTTCAAATTTTTCATGTATATTTTGATGTCCTTAAGATTTTATATTACGATTATAGTGAAGTAGGAGAAAACCTTTCGAATTATACCGAAATTGCTCCTGTGGTACCATCATCTAGACTAAAAAGGAAGTTTGTAAATATCAATCTGCTGGATCTTAAGGCTAAAGATTTTACTCATATTGTAATCAAGGCACCACGTACAGACTCTTTTGTAAGTTTGTAGTTTTTAAGAATTATTTTATTAGAATAATACTGTAGAATTTATAAAACGTCAAATTTTTTCGACAGTTATGACTAACGCTTAACAATAATGTTGTGAGTTATGACGTAAATGTATTATAATTATTAGAGTTCTAAGGAATAATTTTTGAAACATAAGATTAAAATTTAATGTCGTTATAATTTAATAGGCGGTGCTTTTAATTAATTTATTCAAACTGCTAGTGAACAAGAGTACATGGAATAAATAAAATTTAAATACTTTTTTCATTTTTCAACAATTTTCTTTTACTGTTTTCAGAATTTCTTAAAATTTAATTAATTCAAATCTTCGAAATCTGTGGTCTTGATTTGGGAAGAAATATTCACATTTCAAACTAGTATTATTAGCTTTTTAAACCTTTCATTCATCATTAACTTTATAATTTGAAATAATCCTAATATTTAGTGTTAAATTAGTTTATATACAATATAGATTTATAATTCTGAGAAATATTGGGGATAGGTATATCATTAAAAATTTTAATCTACGTTGTGAGAAATCTTAAAGGCATGGGAGGAAAATTACAAAAAAAAAACAATAGGATAATCTAAGAAATAAGTTACAACACTTTGTGTGTATATTTATATTCTATGTATTGAATATATGTATACAAATATGAAATAGAAGAAATATCGAGAGAAAGATTACATTTGAAATGATATAATAATAGTTATTGAATTTGATATAATTATTTGAAATTGAAATAATATAATGTAATTTAAACTTTAATTTTAATGATTTTTTTTATTTAACATTTCAATGAATTCAGAATAAACAACTAATTTAAAAATAAATATTATGAATTATTCTTAAGCATAGAAAAAATTTTTTTCAGATTCAAATCAACGTTGATATTTATTCAAAAAAAGATCGAATCATAAATTTTAAAGTGCCAAGCATTTATCATCTATCCAGAAAAATTGTAATTGAGGAAACCAAAAATAATTCAATTTATTATCAAATTAACTTAATTGGTTTTGATTCCATATGGCAAGGTTTTCTGTTAGATGTTAATGTTTTGTCCTGTAAAACTACTAAAAACCATGCAGTTTTATCTTTCATTGCACCTTGGGCACGACAATATAATCATTATTATATGGAGTAAGTAGATTTATTTTGGTTTGGGACTTCTTAAAGTTTTAGATCTAAGTAGATCTTAATATTAAAGTTAGTTAATAAATTCTCATAATTAATTTGTATTTATTTTGTTCTCTATGACTGTATCGAATGTAACTGCTATTGCTTTAATTATTACTTAAAATCTGTTTGTCTTCAACTGAATTTTTGTGTGCAATGTCCTTAATATATTTTTCGTAACTATTTAAGTCATGGAAAATAGGTAGACTAGGGAATAGTCATATGGGATAAAAGAATATCAAAAATTATAAATGTTTATCAATTGTATAGCGTGCAGTATTTATAAAATTCCAAATATTCCTATTTAATTTCGATATGAAAGGTATAATAAAATGATTAATCTTTATCACCATGTAACGAAATTTTTTTTAATTTTATTATTAAAAAACTATTTCAGTGGTATAAGATCAATTTCGATCCAATTGGCTTTAGTGAGTGCAAAGACAAATACGTCGGACGAGAATGAATATAGTTTTCTCAGAGCTCATTTTGATGCTACGTGCAAGTATAAAATATCCATAAGACCATCTATAATTGTTTCAGCTGCTCAGACAGCATTGTATTTTACTAGTCTAGTACCGGCTTATGTCTTGGCCGTTCTCTTACTTACTGTTAGACAGCAAGAATTACATTTAAGAAAAGGAGATAGTATTTTTTTCCATGTTGCTCTATGTGCTGCTGTCAGACGCTACTATTTAATTCTACAAGCAGCAATTTTAGGATCGAAAGTATTTGGGTAATTTATATATATATATATAAATGTCTGTGTATAGGTATTTTAGAATGTCAAAATATTTTCGAGTTTTATTTAGTAAAGTAAGTTATTTTATTTCAGGCTGGGAATTTTTCTTTATCTTTTTCCAGTGCCTGACTTCTTCGCCCTGGAAGATCTAAAATTGGACTTAATTTTTATGAATATAATTTTATATGCAATAGCAATAATAATAACTTATTCCTTGGGAATCGCTTGTTATGTTGTAATCATAGTAAGCGGTAAAGCGGCACATAAAATGGCTTTTAAGTGAGTTGTTTGTTATATCAGACGATTTTATATTCAAATTTCATTATAATTATAATATAATTCATTAAAAATCATTATAATATTCCAAATAATTAATGAACAATTTTTTTTGTTTTTTCCGATACGTATGCAAATCAAATCAATAAGAAATATGTTTTTCTAGTATTTCATACTAGATTTAAAATAAGTATTTATTATTTAATAATATATTAAAGATAATAAAATAAATATCTAGCATTTCATTTCATAGGATTTAAAATAAATAATTCGAATATAATACATTTGGATTATCTGAATTTAATGTTGACCATTAAAGAAAATTGTTAGGACTTTTAATAAAAGAATATTTATCCTACTTATAGGTTTATTGCAAAAACTATTACGGGATTCATGAATTGGTCAGAATGGTTTTTAAGCATATTAAATCAAGCACCAATCTTAGTCTCAGCAATATTGATCTCATTGGCTTTGACAACTTCAGGAGCTCTTTCATTGTATTTGGGCAGCTTTTTTTACTTTTTAAAGGTAGATCTTTGTTGTAAAATAAATACATCTTAATCTACACTCATGGTATTTGACAATATTTTCGGATTGTATTCTTATTACA
This sequence comes from Ricinus marginatus, assembly GCA_028565995.1. NCBI lineage: Eukaryota > Metazoa > Arthropoda > Insecta > Psocodea > Ricinidae > Ricinus > Ricinus marginatus. The sequence continues at coordinate 2,037,124 of JAOWBB010000001.1, forward strand.
GTGTATTGATAGTTTAGAAAAATTAAAAATATATATTATAAATAAACTTTTTTTAGATAAGCAATATGTATGAAGATTATTTGGAAGATATATTTCATTATTCACTCAAACTAATAGCAGATAAGGTTAAGAACATTACGAAACCAGAACCTTCAAGTTCCATTGAAAAATTTTCTAAAGATACAAATAATGAAGAACAAATTGAATCTGAAAGTAAATATACTCATGAACATTCAGTGGAAGCTGGTCAAAAAGGTTTTGATTCTCCTACTGAAAAAAATGATTGTCCTGATGATCTGAAAAAATTGACGAAGCTATCAGAAAATGATCCAAAAGAAAATGGAATATTATCTTCTATACATTTTCATGTTTCGCTCTTTTTATTATGGTGTTTCGCAGCTTTATTATATACTCCTTCTCTCTTAGTGTGGGCTAGGAACTATCATTACAGTATATTATTAGAAAAGGATCCTGCAATAATACCTAGTCTTGTTTTAAATATTTGCGGAATTGTTTTATGGCAATCTGGAGTGCCTTTCTCAAATAGGTAAAGCTAATACTTTATATATTTTTAAGTATTCCGGGTATAAATCATGTTGTTATCCATATTAAAATTTTTTTTATTTTTTTCAGGAAATTTACACCTATCGTTTCAGCGACTTTATTTATATTAGCATCTATTAGTATTATTTATGCTTCTGTGTCAATGTATAGATTAGGTTATATTATCAGCGCAGCTGTGATTGTTCAGACTGTCAACGAGATCGTAGCAAAACTCAATTCATAATGAATCGTCAACTATGTTTTTATACGTGACAAATTATGTTATAGTTTTATTTATAAAAATTGAGTGAATTTAATTCGTTGTGAAATTTCACATGTAAAAATTTAACTTAAAAAAATTTAATTTGAAAAAACTTAAAAAAATAACTACCTGAATAATAATTATTCAGGTAGTTAAAAAATAAGTTTAAAACTGAATAAGATTTCCGTATTAAAAACCGGTGATTTTTTTAACGTAATATTTGAGGGAATTTCTGATTTGGTCCCTAGAAATCTTATCCAAAGAGTCATAAGAGTTTTCAGTATTATGAAATAAAAAAATCTCTACAGTTGAAAATAGAAAATAAATATGTGATATAAATTGATGAAAAAAATATTTTCTAAAGTAACATTATTTAAAAAATTATTTTTAAGATATTTAAAAAAAAATAAAGCAATTATCAGACATTAACTATCAAGTTAAGAATTGATAAAATTCTTAACTTTCATTTTCATGCTAAAATTGACCTTGGAAAAAATCTATGAATTCTGTCAGTTTAAATAAATTACATTGATTAGTAAAGTACAAGAAAAGTTGTTTCAATTTTTAGGTATGTTTTGTTTTAATTAACTTATTTATTGTTATTTTTTGATTTTCTTTTTATCAATATTTGGCTCTCTGTCGAAGTAAAATCATGCATTATACTAAAATTTGGCAAATATTAAAAGATTGCAAAGATTTTATCTGTATGGTAAAAATAAAATATGACACTTTTTTAATATAAAAATTTAAATCAGTCTCCTAATAGATTTAAATAACTTCACAAACATGTATTAATATAAAAATTTAATCACGTAATAAATGTCTTGTTAAATGCTGTTTTGGAGTCTTAATGTAGTTCTGAATTTTAATAAAACTGTTTGGATATTGTAACTTATGCTGTTTTAAAAAATGTTAATAATTTTAAGGAATTAATCTTTAAATAAATATAATTTAGCCTTTTTGTTTTATATAAATTTTAGACATAAAAAATTTTTTTAAGTAAAACTGTTAAAATATAATTTAATGAAAATTTTATTAATTAAATTAATAATAAAATCAATGGTTGATCTGGCAATTTTCATTAAATTTAAAATTTCCTTGTTTTCCATACTTTCGTTATTAATTTGCAATATTTTTTATTTCCATTAAATCTTAAAAACTGATGAAATAGGAAATATTATCTAGAACATTTTATTAGTAATTTGTCCAAAGCTAATTGGACATTAGATTTATTTTTTTATATTATCATATTAGTATTAATTATAACATTATTATTTTTTATGTTTTATTATATGCAGTAAAAAATATATATAAATAATAGCTATAAAATACAAAATTTAAATTAAAAAAAAAATTTTAATCGGTGAGTAGATAAAAAACAAAAGATTCTGGGATTTTTATATTTAAATGAGTAAGTCGAGCAATCACGATGGAAATTTTTTCGGTATTGTTTTGTGTATGCAATTTTTCTCGATATTTCTTCGAAAACGTTCATAAAAGAATTTTTTTAAAAAGATCCTGAAGCGTATTCCATTGACCAAGAATGTCGAAATTACCACATCCGATTTTTCCTTTGACTGTCATATAATTTCATTTATGCTAAGGTGGAGAAAGTCGCGCCAAAACTTTTGTTTCTGTCTATAAAGAAGTCAGTGATGCAGATGTTAACGTTTTATAATATCTGATTACTCATTGTTATATTTGTTCGATTTTCCTACTATTTTTGACAAGTTCAAAAATAATTAACATTAAAATTATAATTCATATTATTTTAGAAATTTATTTTTAACTTTAAAAATTGATTAAAACTATCTAAAATGGTTCGTAAAAAATCAAATTCCTTTCGGAAAGTAAAGCCTTTTGCACCGTCAGGAAAATTATTAATGATAGAGAGAGTAAGTTATTCAAAGATTTCTTAAAAAACTAGATTTTCACAGTATATTCCATTATATGGATAATGAGCACAGGATGTGATGATAAGTAATTTTCTGATATTCAGCTAGAAAATTTTATTGTAAATTGTAATACTTATTCATTAAATATATTTATGAATTAAGTTTAATAACATTTCAGTTTCTGAATGAGAATATAATGACAGATATAGAAAACGAAATTAATTTTTAATCTGTTTAAAAGAAATGCAATTTAATTTACAGGATAAATAGAATTGCTTTTTGTTTCAAGAAAGAGTAATGAACAACATGAATTATTTTATGGTCAAAGGAGATACCAAAAGATTTATTTAATTATACTGATTATTTATTTGGACAGGAATCTGTCCCTAAGTAAACAAATATATAGCATAATGTGATAAATGAAGATCAAATTATAAATTAGCAATTTTTTTCCTGAGCATCAAAATTAAATAGTAATACAAGAAATAAAATTTAATAATAAATATGTAAACAGATTGATTGCTATTAAAAATTTTCAATTGTCAAGAACCAATGTTCAGCTTCTTCATCTTTTTGTTACAGAATCGTGCACTACAAAGTCCTGTTACAAATACGTCATCAATTAAAACAAATCTGAAAGGGACACCTATAACTTCACCTCAAAACAAATCTGAGACAATCATAAAAACTCCACATTCAGAGTCAAAAAAAAGAAAATTGAAACCTGGAATGAGAGCAATTAGAGAAATAAAAAAATTTCAATCAAACACAAATTTATTAATACCCAGGGCTTCATTTTCAAGGGTAGTTCATGAAATTATGCAAAACACTTTTGGAAAAGTGGATTATAGATTTTCAACAATGGCAATGCTGGCACTTCAAGAAGCAACTGAAATGGCTATTGTTAATTTATTAGAAATTGCAAATTTGTGCTGCATTCATGCAAAACGTGTCACACTTAGTCCATCTGATATTAGGCTTACCAGACGAGCATTTGGTTTGGGACATCCTGTGAATGATTAATTATGCATAACTTAAAAAAGCATGAAATTATAGATTGTTATGAGAAACTGTATAACTTAGTTTTGCCTAAGTTCTCAAAATACTGCTATATTAGCATGATATAAAACTAGGAGACTTAAATATTTAAATATAGAAAAATTATTCCAAAATATCCAATTTTTTTCTTTTTTCTCAAGTTTTATAAAAAATATAAGGAAACATGTATTTTTTTAGTTTATTATAATTGATAATAAATCTAACTAGTTTTGTATGACCCCATGATTTCCAAACTATTTTTGACTTTTAAAATTTAAACTATTGTATTAGCAAAAAGTTACATTAAAAATAATTCATCACAATAACTGCTTTTAACCCTAAAAATCATATTTTCCTTGAATTGTTTCGTTCATGCTCTATAAGCTTTCACTTAGAATTTATTCATAATGAATTAATATTTAATTTGGATAATAATCAAATTTAAATTTGGTTTCTGCCAATTGTTATGTTTTTGTTTAAATGAAAACCTGAGACCAGATTTAGTTAACCATACAGCAACTTTTAAATTATATTTGCTGAATTTGAAGGTCTTTGTTTTTAGAACTTTTTATTTGATGAAGAAAATCAAATTTTTTTAAATGCAATTAAAGTATCAAATAGAAGATGTTAATTGCTGATACCTAGATTACTTTTACTTAATTCTACTTTTGTTTATTTTTGTATTTATCTATATCTGTTCAATATATTAATTAAAATTGCAATTGTAAATGTAAATATTGCAAAACTTTTTTGTTCTATAAAGTATGCAATTATTGAAAGTGGTGACATTATGTTCTGTTTTAACAAATAAGTCGTTTTAATAGCTAATTTAATTCATTTTGCTTTTTAAATTTTAATTATTTATTTTTAATATAAATCAAATGATATATTACCTAATGCTAATTTTAAACTAATTCCACAATCTCAAATCAGTTTGAAAAATTTTTACGTATACTTTTTATAAAAAATTATTTGTATTTATGTACATATTGTACATAAATACTAAAAATATGTACTTTTTTTAAAAATTTTTACGAAGAATTAATTTTAGAAAGTATTTTGAACTTCTCTAAAGCATAATATTTTGTTTTATCGTTAATATAAAATTCTCTAACTGCCAAACTTTAGCCATTTTTCTGGTTGTAAAATATGAAATTATGAAAACTGATATCAATTGGTACAATGCAGAATAATTTAGTCAGTTACCAAGAATTTTATTCTCAGTGATGACTTAATAAAATGTAATTTGAACGTTTTCTTATTAAGAGCTGCATGGAAAAATAAATGACATTTACTAGCCCAACGCCAAATCATTACTGATTTATTTTCATTTTAAAGATTTAGACTTTTTTTGGATAATCCAGTACATCAACTCTTTAAAGACCGCAGTTATTGTGAAGTGTATATCGATGCCTGAAAAAATAAAGTATTACCCGTAAAGTAATTACGGGTAATAAAGTAATTAGTAAAGAAACTTTTCACGTCAATTAAAAATGTCACACTGTTCTTAATGAATGATGCAAAGGAATTATTTTATGAAAATTAATTTTTTTTAATTAAAAATATAAATTAAAATTCAATTTTTGTGATTAATTTAATTATTTTTATTATAACTTATGTTTTAAAAAGTGCCCTAATATTTATATTAGTTGTAAAAATAATAAAGTGTTTCTGAAATATTTTATGTATAGAATTAGTATATATCCCTAATTTCACATAATTAAGTCGATAGATATTTTAAAAAATTGGAAACGGACCAGATTTTAAATATTAACCTTAACATTTCAATGTGTTAAAACTAAATTTCATAAGAAAAAAAAACTTGAAATATTTTCTTTTACATTTATTTACTAATTTATTCCAAAATTGAAATTCATAACTAAACGACTGTACAAAATATCATTTTTTAAAAGCGTTAAAAATGTTAATGATAAATTTACATTTAAATGTTAACAGTATTGGTGAACTGAAAAAATAAATTTGCTGATTTGTGACTAATCGAAAACGAATCGGAAGCTTCAGCATCATTTTAATTGATTCCGAGATAGAAATGTTAAGATTCAAATTAAAAACAAAAATGTCAGCTACACACATAATTACATGTATTAGAGCCAAGCGCTTTTGCGATTTGAGCAAAAAATGTTCAAATACAAAGTTATTTGCCTGCAGAACGTCTTGGCGCATATAAGGTGAGATAAAGGCTCTATCACTTTTCTCTCCTTTGCCATGTTTCATTGATCTCTATTAGAAGCCAGTATGAAAGCTTTCATTTACACACGATCCATACGAAGTCTCGGATGCAAACTTCTCAAAATCTCGTTGCCATACGTTATCCGAACGGCATTCGGAATTGTGGTACCACTTAAACACTCTTATAATTATAGCGTTTGGATGATTTTTTCGATTATCTTGCAGGGCAAGTTTCCCAAAGTTTCCCTGCCGCGTTCTTTTTCCGTGCTGCTGGAGAAATCGGTTTCAGTGTTTCTTAACTGTATCGTTAACTCAGATCAGAAAAAGTTGAATTTAAGAGCGCCTAATTAGTATCATGTATTAAATATTTGTAACTGGATAATAGGGAAGTGAAGTTGGGCGTGCATTGCTGTCAACATCTTCAGCTTCTGCAGCTGGCAATGTGCTGACCGTCAGATGATAATCTAAGCGTAGAATAAACCAAAATTATCTCCTGGATTTGAGTCCCACAAGGAGGGTGAAAAATCCTACAAGGTTGCTGCGTGCAAATGAAAGTCACTTACAAAATACGCCAGAAAATATTTTATTTGAAAGGAAAATGAAATTTAAATCAAACTTATTTTTATCTCATGGCCTTAAGTCATCCATAAATTTTTATCCTTCTAAAATGTATTTTGAACCATCTCAAGTGTAATTTCATTCACTTCATCGCAATTATTGATTTTCATTACTAAATTTCGTTAATTCATTGTATCGTGTTAGTGTAAATTATTTAGTAAATAATTGTATAAATGAAAAATTTTGTTCAGTTTCACCGTGCTAACCTTTGGGTATATTTTCCAAATATCTTAGTTTTGGACAAGAGTTAAATCTATAATAACTGCAAACTGCAACGTTTGTTGATGTGTACAGTTTGTCTGAATATTTAGTTAAAAACATTGCCGATTATTTATTTTTTTTTAAACCATTCATTTTGTATAATCAATGTATAAAAATTTGAGTTCCGAAATTTATATTTAGCCTTCGGTGCCTACTGCTCTTCTATTTACCACTACGTAAATAATTCTACTCCTTTATTAATTATAGAGCATGTTTTTTTGTGTACAATGAGGGGCCATCGGTCTCTCTTTGTATTCGACTTCCAAAAAAACTTAGGTTGAATAAAATATTGAAACAAAATTAGATTTTGATTACAAGAAACGAATTTTTGAACTCTATATTTTTAATTATTGATTTTTTAATAACAATACTCATGACTGCAATAAGCATTATCTAAGATATATGTATATATGAATATATATTGCAATGTCTATAAATAAATATTGAGTTTCACTTTGTTTAGCAAAATATCAGCCAAAACGATATTTTAAAGGGGCACTAAGTATAAAAAAACCATCAACCGATCAGTTTATTATGATTATTATTATAATTATTATACAATATTATCGTTCAAAATATTTATCTGCCAAAAATCGGTGAAAATTTTAATCATTTTAATTACAAATGTCTAATTTATTCGTAAAGCAAATTCATTCTTTGATTCAATATTAGCCAATCCGGGAATATATAGTTATACAGCTTGATGCAACAACATAGAGAATTTCGCAATAAATTACTCTGGCAAGTTTTTGTAACCAATCTCAACGAAAAAGGATAGAAATTTTAAATAAGTTTATTGTCAGTATTTAATTTATATTAATAATAATCTACATATATATTAATTTATTCAAGGCGATATTTCAAATTTCAGCCTTGATCAGAGCATGACTGAAAATTTCTTGATTCATTTTCTAAAAAACTCCTTCGACGAGGAGGGACGAATTTGCCTACATCTCAATAAATGTACTGGATTACATAATTTTAATATAAATTATTTTTAAAAACATTAAATTCGTAAAATTTGTTTAGACACTTAATTCTTAGGGCGAGCGGTATTGCCGCTTATAATAATGAAATGTAACTTAGCAACAGAACATAACTTAATAAGAAATGAGTAAAAATGCATTCGGAAAATGAGCTTCAAATACTACGAAAACTTGCCTTTGTACTCGCCATTGTAAGAACAATATTTTGAAAAAAAGCTTTGATATTTTTTTTGTTTGTTATTTTATAACCTTCTTATGACCTGATATTCTCATTTTGTTAAGTTTATTAAGAATAAATTTTCAATAAAAAAATCCAAAACTATTTATCAATATAAAATGAAATGTTTTTAACAGGATTTTAAATGTTTTTTTATAAATTCTTTTACTCAATCACTTTGAGCACTTTTCCAATTGCAATTGTCTTTCCTTCGTCTCGCAGAGTAAACCTTCCCATTTGCGGAAACAGTTTGAATTGCTCCATGCATATAACTCCGGCGCATTCTATCCTCATAATTGCAACTTGATCTTGTTTAACAAATCTTGGTCTCGTTTTTGATTTAACTCCAGTTTTTTTATCAACCAGACAAATTAAGGCCTAAAATATAATTTTTAATATCATACCAATGGCATCATAATAATTCATATCGTATTTGTTGCTTCAATTAAAACATTTTTGGAGCTTTCATGAATCTTCAGATTCATGGGTTATAAAAATATAAGTTTAAGTAGTACTGTATTAGCATGGTAAATTTTAGTAGCTTAAATTTATAGAAAAAAATAGGGATAGAGAGATTCCTTTCAAGTTCTTAAAGCAAATGACTTATTTTTTACATTAATATGTTTCCAACGGCACGATTTAAAAATCTCATATATTTAAAATGAGTTACAAAAGTCCAAAAAGAGAAAAATCGATTTGCAGCATGGTAATTATGAATAATTTAAATACATACCTTTACAGTGACTTCCTCAGCTACGCAATGTATATGCATGACCGCAGAGTATCCAGCGCAAATAATTGATTTATGTTCCAGAATGACAACCTGAGCATCGAAGACGCGGCCAGTTTTTGTTGGATTAGAACTGTCACACAGAACAAAACCTGGTGAAACATCTTCTTCTTCAATCCCTTTAAGTTTAACTTTTACGTTCTCACCAGGCCCAACTGCCGTAACTTCGTCGTCATCTGACCACAATTGATCTACTATTACTGGAGTCTATAAATAAAAATCTTTATCTGCAGTACATAGTATTATAATTTTTCAAATCTACTAATAACAGATTATCAATAAAATAATTTTCTGTTTTTATAAATTAATAATTTATCAGCACATTCATAAAAATATAATTTTATATTTTGGAAATAATATTCCAGAATCACTCAATTAACTTACCCTATTAGGCATTAGTAGTAAACTTTGACCTTTCTTAGCTTCACCAGCTTCTACTTTGCCCATCACTACGGTACCCATATCTTTATATTTATCTACGACTGGCATTATGAACGGTCCATCCATTTTTCTATTTAAAGATGGAAGGTTATCTATAAAAGGAATAAAAGCTTCCCCTCTGGAAGAAAAGGTGACAATATTTAATTTTGTCATATTTAAATTTGCCGTGTAGTAAATGTTCTTTTTTTTATTAGAAAAGTTTTGGAAGAAGAACAGTTTTTTAGTCTTACCTATACCATGGACATATTGATTCATCTAAGGTGTCTTTCAATCCCAAACCTGTTAATCCCGAGCAAGGCATGAATGTTAAGTCCTTAGCAGGATTAAATCCTAATTTACGAAGATACGGAAGTATTTTGTCCCTACACTCGTTGTATCTTTCTTCACTCCATTCAACCTTTCAAAGTATTTATAGTTAACACTTGACTTAAGAAAAAACAATTGCGATGTAAAATAGTTTTAAATTCACAACTGACTAATATTTTATCAGTAAAAAATGTCAAAAACCAAAAGTGAATATTTGGGACTGAAAATAAAACTGAAACTGAAATCAATTATAAATATGGTAAAATTTTAAATGTAAGGATATGAAAACTTGTAGAGGAAAAGGCATTTGAACTTAAATTAATAATTTCGTAGCTTAGCTAAAAATGCCTTTTTTTTTATTCAGTTCATTTTTAGCGAAATTTATACAAATAAACAAAACTTTGATACTTACTGTTGGATCGTCCATTTTGTTTATAAGAACAACCAAGTGCTTCACACCAGCAGTTTTAGCTAACATAGCATGTTCCCTTGTTTGTCCGCCCCTATCAAAACCGGTTTCAAATTCTCCTTTTCTAGCAGAAATTACCAAAACAGCAAGATCTGCTTGAGCTGCTCCACCTATCATATTCGGCACAAAACTTTTATGTCCCGGAGCATCCAAAATTGTGAAATGTTTCTTTTCGGTTTCGAAATAAGCACGACCAACCTCGACAGTCTTTCCCTTTTCTCTTTCTGGAAAATAATTCAAAATTATTTTAATGTTTTTTTTTCATCGACTACTTTTACTGATAGAAATATTGGAATTTTTAAAATTTGAATTCATACATTCCTTTTATTCGAACGCAAAATAAAAGAATCAACTGTATCTAATATTAAATTATATTACAATCCATTTTATTTAGAAATTAAAAATAATATGTTATAAATCTTAAATAATAAATGATATTTTTGTAATATATAAGTTAATTTGATTTATGTGACCTAGTCTCATATAACAGTTATTTCTTTATTAAGATATTCTAATATTCTTCAGTCTACATATTTGTTATGCAATTTATATAATATTTGCTTTCTTAAGTATTATTCGAGATACAAAAGTATCATAAAATGTTTTGTAAACCAATAAGCACCTTTTTGAGCCAGTGCCATTAATATGATTTATAATTTACAAAGAGAAAATTTTCATACCCTTTTATAAATTAGAAAAATTAAAACAAAATAAATTAATTGTGAATAGGAATTGAATTTCAGGATTTTACAAAATCCATTATTATTGATTCTTTGAAAGATGCTGTGATTTTAAAGTTATAAAAAAAAATTATTTTTATAATTGAATGAAGTTTATATGAACAAAATTTAAAGATAAAAGTAAATAAAATAAATGTTTCTGATGAAGTTTTATAGGAATAATTTTAACTGTTAACAAATTCATTTAATTTTTCATTTTAATTGTTTGAAAATCAAATTTAAAAAGTTTGTTTTCTAAAACCAAAATATTTGGCAGAGATAAAACCAAATTAATTGAAATGGCATTGCTTGGTATTGCTATGAATTTTCTTCTAGCATTAATATTAAAATGAGCATTTGAATGTAGTGATTCCCTATTATCTTTTTCCAGAGTTTCCCTATCAAAGAACCTTTCCACCTTTTGTAGCGATTTCCAATCAGAAATTTTCCTATTATTTTTAATATAAATTTTAAAAGTTTAAATATATATATTGAGTACATAATTAGTTTTAGGCCAAACAAATTTTTGACATAAAACATGTCACACCTTTTTGCAAGGAGCCTTTCAAAGTAGCCTAAGAAATTATTTCTATTAATTTTATATAAAGTAATTTAAGTTTCACAAGTAAATTTAAATAAATCCCAAAATAATTACACATGGATAAAAATTTCATCATTCATGACACAGTCAGTTTAAACACAATATAATTCCACTTTCTGATATAAAACAAGCAAGATATTACCTTCTTGGTTTGTATCCAAAGCCCATGATAAATACCATGATTCTCTGCTGCGCTCTTTTGCTTCTCTTTCATATTTTTCCAAGGTTCTTTTATCAACCATGCCTGTTAAGGACATTATTTGTCCTCCAATAGTACTTTTTCCAGCATCTAAAAAACATTAATCATCAAAATCATCTCTTCCAGGGGTTAAAATACATCCCCCTTTGAAAAATATTACCTAAATTCTATACTTAGAATAAGGAAATCTAAATTTAATATTTAAAATTATTACAACTATCTAAACTGTGCTTAAAACAAATAAAAAATTATCTATATTTATCTATATATTAGTTATAGTCATAAAAATTTAATTTTCAGAAAAATAATTGAATTAAACATTTGAAATTAAACATATTTGAAAAATGAAATTTCCAAAATCGTATGGAATAAAAAAAATTTCATGACCACAAAAGTGAAACCAAACTCACCAACATGACCAATAAAAACAACATTTACATGCTCCTTCTTGCTTTTGGTCTCTTCAGTCCCTTTTACAGGTCTCTTTTTTGGTTTGATTATTGTTTCACTATATTGATCTTCTAATTCATCTTCATCATTATCTGGTGTTAGAAGAGGATCATCATCTTCCCAGGAATCAACTAAAGGTGGTGGCACTCCATCTCCCCCAGGAGGATCAGCTCCAAGACCTGGATCATCAACACTTTTGTTGCAGCCTTCATCAGAGAAATCATGATTTAAGTACATTTTACTTTCGTTATTTGGTGATGTTTCATTTCCTGCATGTAGTGAAACTGAAATCGAGGAAATATTCACATTTCAGCTAAATAGCTGTAATGGAGCTGATTGTGAATAGATGAACTAAATTCAATAAAAGATCAATAAATATTGCAGGAATTAAAATAATGAAGTTTGTCATCAATCAGCTTAAACAAAAAAAAAAATGTGAAATTAAGATTTTGAATTATTCCAGGTCATTTATGTTAATGTGATATACTTTATTTTATGACTGAAAATGATTTTTTAGATGTTGGATTAGGAGAAACTAAATGCAAATGCTAGTAAAAAACTGAGAAAATGTATGTAAAGTGTGAATCTTTATTTCGTATATATCATTACCGATAAAAAGCTAGCAGAAAAAAATGATATTCGCATTTCAAAAATTAAAATTGAAATTCTTTAGAATTAGGCAAAAATTATAAAGCAATTGTATAATCAAATTTGATCTAGAAATACATTTAATGTCGATATTGTGCAGAAAAATGTAATGATTTGAAATAAAAAAATAGAGGATAAAAGAATTCAGCAAAAACTTCTTTGCGTAAATTAAAATGTTGCTGTATATAATTTTTAAATTTTCAATATATGCATAATTTTTTTTCTATACAAAGTTAGAAAAACCATGACTCTGGATAAAAGGAAAATATGCACGGAGAAAATAATTTAAATAAGCTTTATTGAATTAATAAGTTTCTAAAAAATCTTCAGGATTTTCAGTTATTTATTATCAAGTTCAATTGAACACAAGAAAATAAAAGAGATGGTATATTATAAAATAACTAATGCAACCTATCATTTTCGTTAACATCTGGAAGGGTCATCAACCGCATACGAAATAAAAAGGTTTGGTGAGACCGCTTACCGTTTAGTACAGGAACTTGGTTTCCTTCTTGTGAACTTTCATCTTTTCTATGGGTGTCACTGCTGTCACCAGAAGGCGAAGTAAATGAAAAAGAAGGCACAAATTCGGCAGCATTCACATTCAACGTGGAGAATTTTGCCGATAATTCATTCGAATCTCCGTCTTGCTCAACTGGCGAAGAATCGGCTTGGGTTTCCCACGAATCAGGAGCCACGTTATTTGACATTTTGCAAAATACTCTTTTACTGTTCCTTCAAATTTGTAATATACAAAATTAGTAACTACACCGATACCTCTATACCACCATCCGCGTGTGTGATCACTTCACAACGGAAGTTAATGGCTGACTGCAGTTTTACTGAATCATTCTAGATTGTTAAAATTTAAAAAAAAAAATATGCGTTAGCGCACAACATCCAAAAAAATCAATTCGCGGAAATGCCTTTCCTATGCACCAATATTTTATACCGTTTGAATTCGTTTTTATAAAAAATTGAAATTAACTTTCAAAAAACATCTGCAGAAGGCCGAACCCTTATCCGGCATGTTCATTGAGCGTCTTTTGGAAGTTTTATTTTAAGAAGTAATGTCCTATAATTCACATAGATCGTTGGCTTTTTACGAGAAAAATTTAATAAGGAAAAACTATAATAAAAAATTGATAAATTCTAATTAACTCATGAGTTAACTTATGTGAAGTTGCTAAATGAACATCAGCTGTTCAAAAAGCATTGACAAAAGAATTGCGTCGGTGTTGAGAGTTATTTAGAGTATTTTAATTTTGTTGACCAAATAATCTTTAAAATGATTAAAATTTCCTACAATATTTTTTACGGCTTATGAGCCCAGGATTGAAAAAACATAATTGAAGCTTTGTAATGAGAAAAAAAAATTTTTGTACAATTATTTCTCTGCATTGGTTTTCTCATGTTTCGATACAAAATATTAAAAAATTAAAATTTTTCTCACGTAACTGTTAAATTCTGAATGACTCCTAGAAGTTAGAGCTTTATATTGTGTAGTCCTGTTTAGGAATATAAGAAATATTCATTTAATTTCAATAAATCTTTACGATTTCTATCATTAACACAATAAAATTGCACTTATTGTATTGAATTATTTTAATTGGAGGAGTTATAGACATGATGGTATGGAAATCGATACTGCAAAATTCCATGCCTTATATGAAAAAACTCATTATTTTAAAGAATTTGTATCGATGTTATTGCTCGAAAAATATTTTAAAAATCGAAAAACGTGGAATGATAGCAGATATATTTCCAGAAAAGTGCGCTAATGAAGTTCAAGATTTGCTTAGTAGAGACTCTCACACTGTTTATGCTGGTTTCGACCCCACAGCTGACAGTTTACACATAGGAAATTTTCTTATTTTAATGAATCTTTTTCACTGGCAGAGAAGTGGCCATCAGGTACTAATTCTTTTGGGTGGTGCAACTGCTCGAATAGGAGATCCGAGTGGAAAAAATAAAGAAAGGAAAGAATTGTTTAAAATCGAAGTAGAAAGAAATTGTGAAAAAATTTCTGACTTATTGAGACAAATTATAGAAAATCATGAAATTGCTTATCAAAAAAAGTTTTCAAAGAAATTAAAACCTATTAGGTAAGTTATAAAAGAGGTTATCACAACTTTATTGAATGAATCTGATCATGAACATTCTCAACTTTTTTAACAGAATTTAATATTCACGATTTTTTTCCCTTCTGAGAATCTGTAATTTTTATAGAATTGTTAACAATGCAGATTGGTATCAAAATATGAATGTTTTGGAGTTTATTGGAAAAATTGGAAGATACTTTAGAGTGGGTACAATGTTAGGAAAACAAAGTGTAAAAGACAGAATGAATTCAGGTAGTGGAATATCATTTACAGAATTTTCTTATCAAATATTACAGGTAATATTAGCAATAATATTTATAACAGTTATGCATTTAAGAGTATTGTAACATTTTTATAATTCAGATTTAAACAGTTAAATTAACAATGATATAAAATTCCAGTATTTAATACATAGACATCAAAAATAAAGGTAAATAATAAATATGATTAATTAATTTTTGGTTTTTTTCTGAATATAATCTAAAAAGAAAAATAAAATTAATATCAGTGTTTAAATTTTCATTATTTTTGATAAAACATTTTAATTTGTAATTATATTTATTATCAAAAAATTTTACTTATTTATAATAAAATGTTTTACTTTAATATTTTTTTGTTTTATTTATCAAAAATTGCTTATAAATAAGCTTTATATAAGTATTTACTTAAAATATCAAGTCATGGTCAATTACTTAAAATTGTCCAAATCTGTGAGGTTACTTTCAGTTGATAATAGATATGTTTTTTAAAAAAGAATGAAAAAAACAAAAATTAATTTATCTATGTCATAAATCATTTATTGATTCATGTCTTTAGTTTTAGTAAGAATTAGTAGATTGTAGCTGAAAAAGTACTAATAAAACCTGGAATACTGATTTAGTTAACCTTTAAGTAATTTTCTCTTAAAAAAGAATTAAGAATTTTTTATTTATATTGTTTTAGGCTCATGACTGGCTCCATTTGTTGAAAAACTTTAATTGTCGATTCCAAGTAGGAGGTAATGATCAATATGGCAATATTGTAGCAGGATATGAATATATACAGAGCGTACAAGATAGAAAAGTCTACGGTATAACTGTTCCGCTCGTTACTTCTGAAGAAGGCGACAAATATGGAAAGAGCGCTGGCAATGCTATATGGTTATCTAGGGAAAAAACTTCCCCATTTCAATTGTATCAGTTTTTTATTCGTACAGAAGATAATGAAATTCAAAAACTGTTAATGTTATACACTTTCGAAAGTATTCCTAAAATATTGGAAATAATGAATGAGCATTGGAAGAACCCCGAAAAGAGATTTGCTCAGAGAATTTTAGCTGAACAACTCACCTTGTTGATACATGGAGGTAGATAATTTTTGTTAATATGAATGAAGATTTTAAGGTAAAAGAAAAATTAACTGGATTTAGTGGTAATATTATTTTTTCGTTCATAACATTAAGTTTACGGAATTTTAATGAAATTCATTTTGGCATTTATGCCAATTTTTAGGTACCTAAGTTATTATTTATTAAACTATTACATACATATCAAATATTTTTAAGGAAATATATGTTTAAAACTTTAACTCTTTTTTAATTTAATTTTATTTTGTGACATCTTGTAAATTAAAAAATTTTTGTTCACAATATATTGAGCGAGTAAGTCAGTTTGAATGAAATTCCAGCAATTACGTAAAAAATTAAAGATGAATAGTAGTAGCAGGAATGATTGTATAGTTAAGCAGAATGGTTTGGGGCATCGTTTAAGTTAAAGAATGCGATCTAAAACCGAATCCGAACTCATTCAGTTGTAAGTGACAGTATCAACCATAAGCAATATAATAGTTAACATGATTGCTTCCATTACTATGTTAGACTTTCTCCACAATATTTTTCACTATATAATATGAAATGGATGAAATATCACTATGTATATTTCTTCAATATTTCAGTGCAGTACTTCAAATATTTTACAAAATTTTTTTGTAAATGATATCAAGCATCATTTTTTATTCACGACACTTTTTGAAACTTTCTTCTGTTTAGAAGTAGATAAAGATAAATTTTTTGTATTTTCACATTTCGTGTTATTAAAAATATTAAATGTCATTAAATTTAAAACCAATCAAACATTAATTTATTTAATTATTTGCAGAAGAAGGTTTGCGACATGCGGAACTAGCAACATCCGCCTTATATGATCATAGTATTAATGTTTTAAGCAGTTTAGAAGCTTCAGATATGAAAGTAATATTTCAGGGATCAACATTGATAGAATTACTTTTGAAACCCGGTACCACGGTTTTACAAGCTGCCTTAAGTGCTGGATGTTTTAAATCTGAAAGTACATACAGTTTTTCAAATTATGCACTTTTAGTTTTAGAAAATTTTTCAAAAGATTAATGATGCTTTTATCTGTTTTTAGATGATGCCATCAGAATTATCACAGGAGGTGGCTTCTATATTAATCAGCAACGCGTAAAAAATTTTGAAGAAATATTAACGCCTACGAGCCACATTTTACCAAACAATTTAACTTTAATGAGAGTAGGAAAGAAAAATTATACAATAGTTAAATGGCTGTAAATAGTAAAAAAATATAAGTTTTCATATTTAAGATGATTATTTAATCATTTTTAATCCTGTTGCGAGATTTACAAAAAATATGTGAAACTCTGATATAAATGCTTTCTTATAATTATAGATAAAATCAACAATTGCCGCAGTTTCAGATTTTTTCAGTTTCAAAAATTTTATTAACCCAAAATCCAATAGTTATTTAACCGGTTCTTTACCTAGTGAAATTTAAATTAATTCGTTATATTGAAATATTTTCAAGAATTTTGAATAATTTTTATAAAATCGTATTCACAAACTTTATCAATTAAAAAGAATTTGCTGACAATTCTTCTGCGTGATGTAAGCTATGTTAAAAATTTTCATTTTATTTTAATTATATGTCACAAGTAAGAACTAAATTTTTGAAATTTTTGAATAAATAACATAAAATTTTTAAAATTTTGATTAAAAAATTGTAATTGAAATTAATTTCGTTTGCTGATTTGCTTCAAAAATAACAAGAATCAGGTCCATTTTTTGCAATTTCATATTTATATGCTTTGAATAATTACAGAAAATGCTTTTCAATTATTTTTTTAATTCTTAAATATAACATATATGTTGATGTCAAATACATTTCCGCAGGATCTAAATATATAGAATTATATTTGAATACTATCTGCTTATTTCACAATATTTATTAACTATTTTCACTTGTTCTATTTAATAAAGATTATGTTAGTGGCGTAATTGTTTTAAAGGAAAAATAAACTTTTGGTCTTATTTATAAACATTGTGATGATAAATATGACTAAAAAACTTATTTTTAAGAGTTTTCTGTATCAATTGTGCTCATCATTTGAAAATTAATCCACAAAAAAATTTTGGGTTTGACTTAAACAAGGCCGATAGCATTTAGTCGCCGTTAACTTCGTGCAATTTTTCTTGTTTAAAATGTATAACATTTTAATTAAAAAAATACCAAAATTAAAAGTAAATTCTTGTTACGATTTAGCGCGTATCGTGTTTAAAATTTTCAGTATACTGAATCTGTGAGTAGGAAAATCTTTGAGCAGAGACTCCGATATCGATTCCAAATCCGCATTGAGGCAACGCTCGTTTTGTAGTTCATTGTCGATGACAAGTTCATTTTTATGAAGCACCCTGTGATGTCCTAGCCTCAATTGGTTGTACATTTTACATTTCTTCTGTCTCCGGATTAAAATTTCCAAATTCTAAAAGTTCAAATTTAACAATAAACTGCATTTAAGGAAACTGGAAGTTCATGTTCGTTTTTGATTTTGCGATTACCTGCTGCCTGCTCAGTTTACCGTCCTCGATTCTCAAATCCAGTTCTTTTGTGTTTTCATTCATTGTGGCTAATTTTTCTTCTTTTTCGTTTATACGACGCTGAATGTCTTCTTGTTCCAACTGTGTGTGTTTTATGTTTTTTTCGATATTACTGCTTTCCTGAAATGATTAAGTGACAACATGCCGTCGGATTAAATTACGATGAATTTTATAAATATCTATGACAATGAAATTTATAATATTATAAATATTCATTATGAATTAAATGAAAATATTATGAAATAATTAATTTTTGTCCTAAGTTACATATTTGCGTAAGTTGATGCTGTAAAATTTGTTCTGAATAATTTCGTTAACTTCTGCTAATTGAAATCTTAGCAATTTCGGAATAAAGGAATCGAAACTGAAACTCACATTTTGTAATCCTTTAATACGGTTTTTAATATTATCAATTTTCTTTTGCATCATATATCTGGTGTTAAAGCTTTGTGCCTGTCGTTTTTCTTTGGCGTTGCTAACTTCCATAATTCCATCTCTGTGAAGAATGCACATTTCCATGTCGGAAATCAGTTTTTCTTGTACCTTTTTTAACTGCTCGTACCTAACCTGAAAATTTTCCCTTTTAGACGGTCAATGTATTTTATCAACAAATATATTTGGGCTTTTGAATTAATTGTTATACGTCGAAAATTTAAGTACCTTTAAAAAAAATTTAGAGCGTTTTCGCATTGTTTGTCTTTTTACAGGTTCAGACCTACCTCCATTCTGTGTATTTCCGTCTTCATTTGAGCAATTTCACCGTCTCCAGATCTTTCTTTCACTATGCTGTCCTTCGTCTCGTTAGCCATTTTTATTCTTCTTTCCCAAGCCAGCATTTCACGTTGCACTTCCAACATTGTATCAGCAAGTTCTTCAAGACTTGTCTCTAATTCGTGGATTTCTGTTTTAAGCCTTATCTGCTTCAATTCTGATTCCTGAAAGTTCGGGGTCAAAAGAAACCTTAAAGGTTCTCATCAAACGTTTTTCAAATCTGCTGCTACTTTTGTAATCGAAAATTTATCAGTCTTTGTACTTAAAATTTAAATTAAGTTTGCTCAAAATCTTTTTGTTCTCTTGGTTCTTAATTATGGATTTTTCTTGTCACTTTGTATTGAAATTCTTACCTTCAACATCTGGATAAAATTTGATTGCATCAAAGAATTATTTCTATCCAAAACTTGAGAATGATCTTTCTTTCCTGATAGCTTTCTGTTTAGTTCCATCATCTTATGCTGCAATGCTGCTATCGATTTATTTACTTCTTGTCCAATTTTCATCTCTTTTTCAATTTCTAATTCAGTTTTCAAAGCTTTTTGCACAAGAACTGTAACTTCTAAAATACATATTTTTATGTGAAAATCTAATCGAAATTTCTAATCTAGTTTGATTTGAATAATATTTTCTCCAGATATTTTGCACTCATGGTGAATTAATGATATATTTATCAGTGTAAATCCATTCTACTTTTGCACCTCATAAAAGTTGAAATTTGGTACCCACTTACGCTTTCTGAGTAAATTTATGTCTTTCAGTTGCTCTCGTCGTTGATTCGTCAGTCTGATATTATTATTCTGTTGGATTAACCAAAAGCTCTGCATTTTGTCGTTTTTTTCTTGCAGTTCAGAGTTTAGTTTCTCCAGCTCCGCGATTCGGCCGTGTACTGGGTGCTGACCAGGTTTCGCAGTTCCCATCTTCTCCATTTGCTTTTCGATTTTCTTCAGCAGAATTCCATAGCTTCCTTGCTTCTGCATCACAGCCTTTTGACACTTGTTGATTTCCTAACAAGAAAAAATAGATTTATGCATTTCCGTGTGTTTGTTTAACGATAAATGTTTCTCTATCAAAACGCATGAAATAGATAACTGGGCTCACATTTTCGGTAAATTTTAACTCTTGTTCTTTCTGTTCAAGTTCTTTGTTCATTTTCATTATTATCTGGTTATTTCTTGTAATGTTTCCTTTCAGTACTTCTATCTCGACAAATTGCTTTGAAATTTTGTTTTCTCGCTCAATCAGAAAAAACTCCTCCTTTCGACATTTCTCTCTTAATTCTTTGATGGTTTTGTTCAAATGAAGAGCGGTTTTATCGTTTAACATTTGGTCTTGCAGCAATGATAAAATTTTATCCTCAACTTCCTGCCTTTTGGTATTTAGTTTGTTACACTCGGTCCCTCTTAATATCATTTGAGAATTTGCGGCTTCAACTTCCTATAGAATAATAAAGCATGTAATTGATATAGATATGTCGTAAAGTTCTACTACATGAATAAATTTAGTTAAAAATTTAAAAGAAACAGGGTTAATAAAAATCATGTTTTTATTTAAATTGCATGTAATATTTATATAATTTATTTTATTAAAATAAATCATTAATTTATTAGAAAAAATTTGTATAATTTAATTTATTAATTATAAGTTATCTTTTATTTGATATTTTGATTTAATGACTGAGTACTATTACTGATATTTATGTGGCGTGTAAAGATGATTAAAGTATATCTTAAATAGTTTTGGATCTTCGTTAAATTAACTTATAAATCACTCAAGATTTTGAAGTGTTACTCATTTTGGATTAGATCGATAGGAATTAGGACAATATTGGAATTTAACTGTTGCCCTTACGATTTTCACGCATTCGAGATCCCTCTCAGTTTCCTCTACGGTTGCAGCCAAAATAGCATTTTGATATTCAAATTGTTCCTTTTTCGTTGTAAGAGTTTTAATACAGGCATCGGCATTTTCCTTTTCACCTAAGATCCTTCCATACGTAACCGATAGTTGCTCATTTTTTTTCATGGCTTCTCCCGCAGATTTTTTGAATCCTTCTATTTCAACGTTTAATGTCTTAAACGCTTGCCGGCATTCCCTGCAGTTAATAGCTAGCTAATAAACAATCAGTAGCTAATAAACAAATGTAAAATTACATACGATATTTAACATGGAGTACCTGGCAAACAAATCATTTTAAACCGAATCTTAATGGGCTTTAGTATAGTCTTGTGATGTATTAATAATTGTAATTACTTACGATAATTCTTTGGACACGTTTGTGTAAATAGTGTCCCTCTGCATCATGGTAACGATTACTGCATTCCAAGCAGCGAAAAGCCTTTTCTGTTCATCTATAAGAGCTTGCAAATCAGCATTTGCATCGGTTAAAGTCTGATGCAAAACTGTTTTTTCTTCCCATTTAACATCTAATTCCGCATTCATAAATTTTATGTCTGATTCAAGCTTCGTAACTTCGGTCATTAATCGTAACATGTGCATATCCTGAAATCATTTACGTACTTATAAATTGGTTGCAATTTCTAATATTTGCGAGAAGTACAGTTCGGATTAATTTGATATATTTTTGCAAGAAAATCGAAAATAAAAACTGTTCGAGGATTCAAATGGTAAAAATTTTTAATGATAAGACGGTAAATAGATCTTAGCTTTTTTAAAGTACATGCAGAGAACCTCTGCTATTCCCAAATTAAAAGTATATTAACAATCGAACCCATTTGCTATTCAATACAGTTTCAGATTTTAAAATTTTTTCACAATTTGACATATGATCACCATTTTTCTTTTTTCTTCTATTATTTTGCTTTTATCGGCCTGGGCTTTTTCCGTTATCCTCTGCGATACGGCTAAATTGCTATCCACGTCGCTCTCCCATTTTTCTAGTTGTTTTTCCAATGATGAGAGTTTATGAAGCTCACTTGATAATTCTTGTTCTAAGATATGAAAATAATTGTTTTGAACCAGTTTTTGGTGTGTATATTTAAGGAAAGCATTATTGCCTCCATCAGATTCTCAAAATGGTAAAAACAATAATAAATATAAAATATTATAATTTCGGATTACCCTTCTTTTTGGCGGTATTTAATCTTTCCATTTCTTCTTTCCATTGAAGCCTTTTACTCTTTAAAGCATCTTCTAAATCTTCCCGATCCTTCATCAATTTTTCCATCATATCCTCATACTTCTCAAGCATTGATTGTTGCCTGAAAAGTTCTTTTTGCATCGTATACAATTCAACTCCAGTTTCTTTCTTCTCTTTTTCCTTCATTTTATAATCGTTATCCTAAAAGATTGTTATACTTTTAAATTATTTCTGAGATTTTATGGCTTAGAAATAGCACAAAAATTATTACATTTTATGTTAAAAACAAGAACCGATACCAAATCTAGAACTTCTTCCGACAGCTTGCTTTTGAGCCTTTCCAGGTGGTTTTTTAAGGCTTTCTGGAATCTCTGCATCATGGGATGATCCGGTTCTAAAACCAACGGCGTCTCCATTTTTTTTGGCGAACTACATTCACTTTTCGATTCAACCATTTCAAAGTCGCTTTTCCTTTCTTCCTCGGTCTCTGGCATTCTGTCTTTTCTGCAAAAAGAAAATATGAGCCAAGAGTGAATAAGGTTTTTTCTCATTACAATAAAGTAAGCGAATGAAATTTATTTTAAGGGTTATATACTTTCATAAAGGGCAACAGATCAGATTTATATTATTCCTTTATAATTTTTTATCTAATTTATGGAATTATTACATGTAAGTATACACGAACAAAAATTATGTGAATGGTGTTACACTATTAGAATCATAAATCACTTTTAAGAAAATGTTATACTTTAAAGTTTTTTCTTAAAAACAAATTTTTAACCATTTTCTTAGTTTTTAATCATTATTAAAATAATCTAAAATCGTTATGTAATAATATATATTAAAATAATTTTTAATTATTATAATATAATATTATAATATAATAATGTAATATAATAATAATATAAATTATAATTATTACAAT